>PDND01000011.1:25820-245603 GCA_002572855.1 [Emmonsia] crescens | reverse complement strand
TATATATATATATATATATGTATGTACATGTTTTTCTTTTAGGTTGACTTCTTGTTTCTTTTCTTGTTATTATTTTACTTGTTTTCGAAACTTCGGATATCTACTTTCGTTTTTTCTTATTCTTTCTTCCTTCATGGAGAGACACAACACATCCTTTATCTACATACAATACAAGCCATCTATCTGGCTTGCTGATTTTGGTTTTATATCTGCAGCAGACTCACCCGCCAAATTCGGTCCATTCTGGTTGCAAAAACAGCAATGCAACAAATCTTCATTTCACTCAATTATGTACTTCATTGTTGTCTTATCTCAAGCCACCCCTCTCGTTATTTTCCGCTGGGCTATTTTTTATTTTTATTTTTAGATTGGTAGTTGGTGCGGTTTGGTGCGTGTAGTTTTTTAGGTTTCTCTTTTTTTTTATATTCAACTTGGGGGTTATTTTTATGTCCATTTCTTCTTCTTCTTCTTCTTCTTCTTCTTCTTCTTCTTCTTCTTCTTCATCTTCATCATCTCACCAAACACATCATGTTTACATCCTTGTCCACCGGGCGGCTATTGTGATTTTATTTTTATTTTTTGTCTCTGGGGAAATGCGATTTTTGGGTTTTTGAGTTTTTTGATATATTTTTGTTTTGTTTTGTTTTGGGCTCATCTAGTTTGATTAATTTAGCCTCTTTTTTGTTTTGTCTTGGTTGATTGGTTGGCTGTCATCCCCTTTGGATTTTGTGTTTGTAGGCGATCCAGGGTTCTATTCTGTTAGTCATCTGTTTTTGAGTTTATATGAATGATGAAGAAAAGTAAGAGGTAAAGATGGTTCCCCCCATACTCATAGCCTCATGGGCGACGACGGGCCGTGGAACAACTTAACGGGAGTTTTAAGACAAGATTGGTTTAGATCGCCGGCTGCCAATGTTTATTTCAAAATTTAGACTGAGCTGTGAACATGACAGGAAACTTGAAAGGCGCAAGGCTTGGAAGGCTTTGGTCACTGTGATGAACTATTGGGCAAGAATTAACTAGCCGAGGCAACGACCCTCCTCTCTTCCTGGGGTCTTGGAGAATCCTCACGGCCTTTACTTGCCTACACTTCATGTTGCCTGTCAGTGGTGCGGCGGCGCCAAAAGACGCCGTTTCCATTGGCAGCTTGGGGGGGGGCTAGTTTAAATCGCTTCTAAATGCGCAGCTTGGACCATGGGATAGTTACTATCGTGACTCTGCCAGGCCTGGATTTCTGCACAGTACATACATGTGCTATAACATGCCCGATGTTGCGGAGAATGAGCTCGCTTACGGGCTGCAGGGATACGCATGTTACTACGCATGTGTGCCGTGGAGGGAGGACATTTATGGACCGAAAACCTCCTCGTCGCTTGTAGGGAGGTCCGAGGGGAGGGGGAGAAGGGTTTACTTCTCCACAGTAAGCTAAATGTTTCTAGGCGTCCGCCGTCCCCTAGGTCCTAGGATGCTATTCCTCGCTCGAAATTCACATGCGCAATGCTGGGGGCTTCTTCTCTCTTGGCCCTTCCCTCGGACATGAATGATGGTTGCACTGGGAAATGATAAAGTAGTGGAATATTCCTGATAATTAACATAACTGATTTTTTCTCCTTTCATTTTTGCTGGCCGTTTATTCTGTTGTTCAAACTGTGACTTTCTTTACGCTCTTTTTTTAATATTAAAAAAAGTTTATCCCAGGAATATTTGATAACTCTTGAATAATAATGGCACCTCGCCGATGGCCATCCCGTGAAGGTAACGAAAGGAGGACTCCAGACGCATATCTCAAAAAACTCAATTGATCGCTAACAAACACCTTCTCTCGCAAAATAACAGGCTTCACAGCCGACGTCGTAGGCCATGTCTTCAAAAGCACCGCGTTGGCCCCCTCCCTCACTCTGCCCCTTTACCTCCTCTCCCAATACACAGCCAAGGGCCAAGCAGTCGCCGCAAACCGGCCAAACGCCCTCAAAGTCCTCAAGTACCTGCTAGCAATCGGCCTCGCGCGCAGCCTCAATGGCTTGATAAACCGCTATGCCCTCAACCACGGCACCTCAGACACATACAACTGGAAGCAAGAAATCGCCATCGTAACAGGCGGCAGCGATGGCATCGGGCGGCGCGTGGCGGTCCTCCTCGCCGCCCGCGGGGTCAAAGTGGCCGTGCTGGACATCCAGCCACTGAAATACCACCCGCCCGCCAACGTGCGGTATTTCCAGTGCAACATCGGGTCCGTCGAGGCGGTCACGGCAGCGGCAGCGGAGGTGCGCGCGGTCCTAGGCGAGCCGACCATCCTCATCAATAACGCGGGCATTGCCATGGGCACGACGATCCTGGACGGCACCGAGGCGAGCACGCGCAAGCTCTTTGATGTAAATACGCTCTCTCACTACTGGCTGGCTCGCGAGTTCCTGCCCAAGATGATCGAGCGGAACCACGGGATGGTGGTCACCGTCGCGTCGCAGGCCGGGTATGTGGTTAGCGCAAACATGGTGGATTATTCGGCGACGAAGAGCGCGGCGGTGTCGTTTCATGAAGGGTTGACGACGGAGTTGGTGACCCGGTATAAGGCGCCGAAGGTGCGGACGGTGCTTATCTCACAGGGCTTTGCGAAGACGTATCTGTCGCGGGATTTGAATGCTGATGATACCTTTTTCAACCCGTTGTTGGAGCCGGAGACGGTGGCGGAGGCGTTGGTGCAGCAGGTGTTGACGGGGTCGAGTGGGCATATCATGTTGCCCGGTTCGACGGGGTTCTTTGCTAGGAGTCTAAGAGTGTTTCCGTATTGGTTCCAGAATCGGATGCGGGATAAGTGTGAGAGGTTGATGAGGCCGCCGAATATGAGATAGGTGTTCAGGGGGGAACGTTCGGGGGTATTTTTCTGTGGCTTGTATGAATTTGTTGTGAGGATGTATTTTCTTTCTTTTACATTTTCTTTTCTTTTTATATATTGACTTTTTGGGAATGTGTGCTTGGACTTGGACTTTGATTTGGATTTGGATTTGGATTTGGATTTGGATTTGGGTTTATATCTTTACTTTCTCCTGAGTGGGAGTGTTTATATGCGCTATATCTCGGACCTTCAAACAGGCGATTATAAATCTGCCAATCTGCGACTACAAAGCTGCTCTGTCCATCTCTGGTATTCATCAATCAAATACATCATCTTCTTAGAATTGCTTGCTTTCTTATATTTTTACTATGGATTTCCTTTATATATAAATAGGGCATTTAATACCAGTTGTATTTTGTATAACTGATTAAACAATCTCTGACTATAAAATCCGTGATAATGCTCCAGGCAACTCGCATTTAAACCATCCAGACGCCCACACCCAGAACTCCAAAAAAAAAGCCAGAAACCGACGCACCCAACCCCTACAGCACGTCATCAGATATACCTCCTATTCCACCGACCGGGATAAGCCACCCTGAGAACAACAAAACCACAAACAGACACCACAACCAGCGCCGCAAGCATCCGAAACGGAGTCCAGAACCCAGCAGAAAACTCGGCCTCAATAGGCGTAACTTCCGGGTTTGGTTTAGCTTTGCCACCCTCCCCATCCGCCGGCCTTGCAATGGGTGCTTTGATCCAGCCCTTCTTATCAGCCGCAACAATACCCTCGTACCAAGCATCCGCAATCAATTTATACCCTTGATCAACCGGATGAATGCCATCAGTAGCATTAATATGTTGCGTAGTGACCCTCCCTAGATCAATGAGTAGCACATGTTTCCCAGCCTTCGTCCGCTGCTCCATGACAGCCGGCAGCGCGGCGTTAAACACAACTTTTCTAGCTTCGCGATTCGCATCCAGCATTGGCGTTAATGTCGCAACCAGCACGACGGCATCGGGGCAGGCCGTGACGATATCGTCAACGACCCGACCCAGCACATTTGGTGCATCTTTCAGGTTGATTTTAAATACTACGTCGTTTGCGCCGGCGAGTAGGAGGATGATATTGGGATGTTGGGAATAGTTGGGTTTTCCAGTGTTGCCGACGGGTCCAATGGGGAATCCCTTGTGTCCCTCATGTTGGTTGTTGCTCATGGAACCACGCTTTTCACGGCCAATGTATTCTACCTTGTTTCGTCCGGAGAGGAGGTTGTACAGTGGTAATCGATATCCGTTGCCATCGCTGCTACCTTGGCCGTAGGTGATTGAGTCACCGAGGGGGAGGATTCGTAGGTCGGCGCCTCTGGCGATGGCATCGCGGCGGAACACCTGTGAGGAAGGCAGTGAAAGTGGATTTGAGGCTGAAGAAACATATTAGCAGACATTCGAAGATTGCTTTCCCCGCACCGCACTACTGGAGAAAAAGAAAGAAAGAATAAAAACACGCCAGAACTCACAACCGCTCAGGGCGAAAAATGACAATGATAATATAAACGCATTGTAGAGCCAGCTACAGGATGAAAACATAGCAATGGTGAGCAGTCGGCTGTTTCAGCGAAGGACCATAATGTATGTAGTTAAAGAATATAATAGAAGAAGAAACAGAGCGCAAAAGCCGGAGTTTCTGGGAGGGATCAAGCCGATTCTGCTTCGCCATCGCCCTCAGTCAGAAGACAGGGGTGAAGGACGGACACCGATGCCGTCAGTTCCTTGCTAGCTAAATACTCGGCGTGTCATCCTCTGACTTAACAGCCACGGGCTTGGTGTGGCGGTTAAGTAGACGGTATGGTTGGCGAGAGACAACGGGGGACCCTCGTCAACTTTGTTGGGCAGCTAGGCTCAGGCCGAGTTCCATTGGCGGCGTCTAAGTATTTTAGCGGGTCCAAGAAATAGTCAGCTGCATCAATCTCGTTTTATATCTCGTTAAATCTTGGTTCTATTTGCTATTTGGTGTTGTCACAACCTTCCCAGCATGGCTTCTCAAGGACTGTTGGGGATTGGTGGGACAGCTAAACTATAATAGCCCTTCCGCAGCCAAACCAACCCATGAAATAAATTGTTGAACAGGATGGCCCTGCGAGCTCGATCCAATGTGGTGAGGGGGGGTATTAATTTGTTCTGGAGAGTATTTCTTCTGCCCTTCTCTCTGTAGTGTTCTCTGTATTGTAGAGAGTGGGATGGATCTGTATCAGATTCGAGGGTTTTGAATTGTACTTGTACATTACATATAGTTATATATATAAATGCACAAATACACTCTATGCCTGATAATTTGTTGATTGGAAGATGCCAGGCGCTCACATCCCGAATCGGAGTGCATATGCACAAGAGATTCCACCGCAACAACATCTGCCCGAAGGTGAGTCTGAGATAGATGATGGTATTGAATTGCAAGCTGATGGATCGGTAGCATATCCAGGTCTCGAAGTAGACCGGCGAACTCCCATTCTGCATGAGAAGCAGGTTGCTGGAAGCCAGGACCCGGAAGTTGCCCCTGCGACGGCCAGTTCAAGCTCGCCGGATAGAGGCCGTTGGAGAGCCCGATGGATAATTATTGGGTGCATTCTCATCTTCATAGTCATAGCTGTGACGGTGCTTGTTCCTGTTGGGTTGTTAGTAATTGGGAAAAAGGACAAGGGGTACGGCTATCCCAAGAAATATTTACATACACACATTTCTTGATTGATCCGCTCAAAACTAATTATTTCACGTTTCTTCATTGGTACATAGATCAAAAGAGCCAGTTATTGCAGACGAATCCTTGGGCAGTCCGTCAGGCCCATCTCCTCCTAGTAAGGATGGCGTTCTCAAGGGAACAAGATTGGCCTCCATGGACCCTCGGACTGGCGGGGATATCTTCGTATACTATCAAAATGGGGATGGCAGCCTTCGCTATATCTCCATGAGTCCAACACGCGTGTGGCAGGGTAGTAGAATTCTCCCAGTGGATGATGCGATGATGGGGACTCCTCTCGCTGCCACTCATACTGTTTCCAATGGCTCCACCACTGTAAGTTATACCCTAGGTAAGTAGATATACATACCTTGCTACGCTGACCGTGTGTGAATGTTGCTTAGTGGTGGCTTTTCTACGTGGATGAGTCCAACGTGATCCAAAATATCTACTCACACCACAATCCCGCAGACTGGCAGAAGGGCAATGTTGGTGATAAACAATACACTGTTCCTGCTCAGAGCTCCATTGCCTTTACAGTTGCACGAGGGAGGACATATGATTCAAAGAGAAAGGATCTCGGTGGTGGACTGACACTTTTCACCAGCGACGCCGACGGCCGCGTGCACGAATACATTTATAACGAGGATGACACAAGCTGGAGTGACGGCTTCACCTTCACAAACACCAATGGCTACGGCGGTGCATCCGTGTGGTCTCAAAATAACGAGGCCTATCTGTTCACACTCAGCAACACCCAGCTGATTGATCTCTGGTGGCGAGATTACAACGACAACGACAGCGACAGCGCGGGCCAAAATGCTGCCTGGCACCTTGGACCCTCGAGCAACGCTGCTGTCATTGGGAATACGAGCATGTGTGGACAATTTGCTTTTGCATACCAGGGGGCCAATGGAGAGATTCAGGGGAGCAATTTCACGAAGCCAACGAAACTGGGCCTGATGCGGTGGGATACGGCGTATGATATTAGTGACAACGATGCAATGGATAGTTCAGCATTGAGTTGTTGGTACTTTTTCCCGTCCAATGGGGATGGGAAGCAGGAGCAAAATACCATGTTTCATGTGTTTTATCAGTCGGAGGGCGGGGAGATTCGAGAGGCGAAGAGGTATTGGGGAGCGGATAATGCTACAGTACCGGGGACGTGGCAGCATGGCAATGTGCCTATCAGATAACTATGTAGCAGTTTGTAAATGGAGATGGGCTGGTTAAAGCTGTACTGTGTGTACTGTTCAATTTGAGTAATAGAAATCAAGGGTTTCGATACATTTATATATGAAGTAAATAGATATAAAGAGTTAATATAAAAAAGACATAGAATAACAGCCGAATTACTTTTTTCAAATATATATATGAATTTATATATCTTTTATATATATATATTTGTATTGGTATTGGTATTTGTATATATCCTATCCTCATATTTTATATTTCCCCTCTCCAGCCAGCCACAGCCTTGTCCACGTTATTTAGCTGGGAGTCGCCACTCACCACTCACTACTTAACTATTAACTACCACAACTCCGTCTTCATCTTCATTCTATCTCTTTCTTGTATATCTTCATCATCTATCTGCCGGTAACAAAAGCATCATCCCTTGACGATTCTCGTACTGTGTATTTATTCCTGTGGTTGACTTTCCCCGCCAACCCTTCGGTACTTGGATCCCCCAGCCACCTTAACCGCCAGCCGTCAACCGTCAACCGTCAACCAAAACCTAACCCTAACCTTAGATCCTGCGCTATAATACTCTGGTAAACAAACAAAAACAACAACAACAACAACTACAACTAACACAGCCGACAATCTTATCTACTACCATCTATCTACCTCCAGAGTATAGAGGACCATATCTAGCCATATCTACTATATCCACGATACCTCCAATATCGATTTAACTTTGACATGATACTCACCACCCTCTCATAATGCTGCGCAACCTGCTCGGAAAGGCAACCGACCCGCCCGCCTCCTCCTCCACCAGCTCCTCCAAGTCCCGCCGCCGCCGTAAGGACTCTGACGACGTTTCTACTGTTTCTTCTTCTTCCTCCCGCCGTCGCAGAGATGACCAGAGCCATCGCTCATCCTCTTCAATCGCCGGGCGCAAGTCTTCTGCTACTACTCCTACTTCCCGAGGTGACGATCGAGGAATTGGCCGAGTAGTAGACGACCACTATGTCCCCGCTTCATCCATCCATTCCTCTAATAGACATGGCCACGATAATACCGCTAGATCAACTACGTCTAGCTATGTGACGGCGGATTCGACAGAGAGATTCGAGGAAGATGATTATGATGGCTCTGTACTGAGGTCCGCAAATGCGCGCGACGACCATAGGAGTCTTGATGCGCCGAGGATTCATCGCGAGCGCTCCAGGAGTGGCGATCGAGAGGATAGGAGGTATCGGAGAGAGAGAGAGAGGGAGAATGACAATAAGCCGCACCCGCACCGGCGAGCTAGGTCTGAGGTCATAGTCAACAATCCAACTGGATATTCCCGCAGTCGAGCTGGGCCAACGTCCTCGCTGGAAGACGACCAAGGATTCATGACGGAAATCTCACAGCCTGGGTTCTCGCAATTTCCCATGCAGTATGACAATACCTTTCCAGGCTCAGTACCCGGCCCGGGGCCCTCTTCCTCAGATCCCCATCCTTCCCCTTACCCGCCACAACAGATCTCTGCTGCTCCGCTGCCAGTGGATCCGATGGCTTCGGCTGCGGCTGCAGGCGAGGCGGCGGAGTATTATGGAGATCAAGGACAGTCGGTTTCGACCCAGCCTGGCGTGAGACCCAACCCTCCATCTCTCATCGTCGGAGCGGAACCGCATTTAATGGCTGCTTCGTCAACGCCAAATCCTCCAGCTGAACCATCGTCTATGGGACAGGTGGGCCACGCAGCCGACTTTTACGGTGATCCTTCACCAGTAGCTACTAACCAGCAGCAGCATCATAGCGATGGCTCTGGAATACCCGTCCACCATCTGCCGGAGAGACCGCCTAAGCCATCCAAACCATCCAAACCGGGGAAACCGGGAAACCCCTCAGTCGCTGCTGCGGCAGCAGTGGGGGCAGCAGCAACCTATGGGATTGGCTCAATGCTGGGAGGTTCCAATGCGCACCACGCAACATCTTCATCAGGTCCCTCTCACCACTCATCAACACCGCATCAGCCCCAGCAACCATACTATTCTCCGGCAAATGGTGTACGCCCGCCGAAACCAAACAAGCACCACTCCATGCCTGTGGTGGGTGCTGCCGCACTAGGTGCCGCCGCTGGATATGCCGCTGCGACAAGCCACACGCCTGCTTTCCCGCAGAGACCCAGCACATACTCTGGTGTCGCACACCAGCAACCACTCCAACCGGCCCAAGCAGGCCAACCAGGCTCATTGGCCTACCATCAACGCCACCATGGGCCATTTAGAAGGTTTGTAAATTTCTGGAAGGATCCAGAGGCCGTCCGCCAGTACGAAGAATACTCCGAATATATCGGAATTTGCAAATATTGCTTCGAACCGGGAACTACTGCACATGATGCTCCGCGGAAACATTACTCCTCCAGACGTCGCAGGTATTCCGACGAGTATCGGGATGGCCATGCTAGAGTGGACAAGCTGAGTAGATACCCGTCGTCATCTGGGGACGAGAGCCGTCGCAAGAAATCTAACAAGAAGTCTTGGCTTGCGGCCGGTCTTGCTGGCTACGTTGGCAAGTCTCTTCTTACCGACCGAAGAAAGAAGGACTTTGATGATTCGTACAGTATTCGCTCTGGACGGCCTGCTAGTTCTACTACTACAAGTACTAGCACCTCATCTCTCGAGAAGAAGAATACTACGTCTAAAGGAGCTACAAAACACCCAAATCGCAGTCGCTCTCCGATACGACTTGACTCGGGGCATGGAAGGGATGATGGAGGCCTTTACACTGGCTCCCATGAAAGATCCCGCCGACGCCAGTCGCGTTCGCGTTCGCGCTCCCGATCTAGATCTCGTGACAGGAGCCATTCCGGCCTGAAAACAGCAGCCGTTGCAGCCGGAGCGCTTAGCGCGGCATCTATCATGTCATCCAGATCCCGACATAGGAGCCGAAGTAAATCCCCCAAGAAATCTCGCAGTAGCCGATATTCCCCATCGAACGGATCTACCATTGACGTCTCTCGCAACTATAGCAAGCCGGGTTTAGCTGGATTAACATCTTTCTTCGGCGCACCATCTGAAAAACGACCAAAGGTGCACGCGAAGAAGGTGGATGGAAATAGTTTGAAGAACAAAAAGAAGCAGAAGAAGAAGACGAAGGGATTTTTTAGCTTCTCGTCGTCTTCTTCTGCGGGATCATCCGCGTCTTCCTTTTCATCTTCATCTGATGATGCCGATCTGGCCTTTGGGACGGGATTTATCAAAGCACCGCGGGCTGTGAAAGGTAAATCCCGACCGAAGAAACGCGATGATGACCATGATGTTGATGCAGCACTTCTTGGACTCGGAGCTACGGCGGTGGGCCTTGCAGCTACCGCTACCCATATCAGCGGGAA
The DNA here is from genome assembly GCA_002572855.1 of [Emmonsia] crescens. NCBI lineage: Eukaryota > Fungi > Ascomycota > Eurotiomycetes > Onygenales > Ajellomycetaceae > Emergomyces > [Emmonsia] crescens. The sequence goes on along the minus strand of PDND01000011.1, from coordinate 235,478 downwards.
GCGCAGACACGATGGCCATTCTTCTAATAGCGGCTCGCAGTCACCGCATGCGATCTATAGACGTGATTCCAAGTCTACTACCGCCCCTGGGCGGGTTGATGAGGATGGATGGGAATCGGTATCCGATGAATCTTCCCCGTCTAGTGTAGATTCCGCGTTGGCGTACGGGGGACGAGCGGCATCATCTCTCTCATCCAACTCGGGCACTTCTAAATGGGGGTGGAGGTGGGGGAGCAAGAAAAAGAGCTCAAAGTCTACAAAGTATCCCGACCAACGATCTGACGTTTTGCAGCAGTACCCTCAGCCTCTTGCTGCTGGAGCTGGAGCTGGATATCCATCATACCCGATACCCAGCAGCGCAGGCAGCCTGCCGTCTATGCAAAATGTTTACCCGACGCCTACGCAAAACCCATCGCTGTATGACGTGACGAACCAAAGTTCTTACTCCTCTCAACCCGACACTCAACCACAAATTCCTCCGTTAATGGCCCGTGCCCCTGGCCCCGCTCACATCCAACATCCTCAACCAATAGTGCCGGTTTCCCAAGCACTGTATACATCGCAAGCAGAACTAGCCCAATCCTACAACGCCCCAAGTGGAGGCCAACCCGTTTTTTCCAGGTCCTCTGGTGAATCCGATGATCGCCATGTCCCTATCCCTGAACCCCAGATCGGATATGGAATCGCTCCCTTACTGGAAAAATCACGGCGGGACTGGGACTACCATGATGACGACAAGAACAACCATTCCCCACCAGGCAGTGGAGGACGGCCTAGCAACGCCCGGAGAAGAGACTCTTCCCCTATAATTTCGCATACGCGTGATGTAAGTGACAGGCCGAAGCAGCCCAGGCGCAGTGCTACTTCTCAAGTTCAGTTTGATCTTACAGAGGAACAGGCGGATAAGGAGCGCCGGCAGCTGCGGTATGAAGAAGATAGGGAGACGAGGCGGCGTGAGATGGAGTTCCACGTGCTTGCGGAGAAGGAAAGGATGGATAGGGAGAATGACGATCGTCGTGCAGAACGGGAGCGTGAGCGTGAGTACGAGCGCCAGCGCGAGATTGCGGATAGGAAATCTTTTGAGAAGGAATCGACTAGTGGTAGACGCAGTGATGTGTCTAGCGGTTCTGGTTCCTCTTACTGGGTTGCTCCTGTTGCGGCTGCGGCTGGTGCGGTGTCTATTGCATCATTGGTAAGTGAGTTGGATGATAAGAAGCGACGGGAGGAACGGCGCGAGAAGAGGAGGAAGGAGAGGCGCGGGTACGCTGATGGGAGGGAACGGGAGGCTGAGGAAGAGGAGGAGGAAAAGGAAAAGGACCATATTGTATCCGCTGTTGGCCCCATTAAACAGGACAAGGTCAAGGACAGGGTTGTCGACACCGAGCCAGAATTTGATATTAGGGACATCCCGACGACGAAGATCCGGCTTGCAAGAAAGGCTGCTGGTCGTGTTAGGACATCGCCTGTCCATGATAGTTATGCAGACTACTTCGTCCCACCAGAGGTGCGGTCTAGCGGAGACGAGCATTCTATCCATTCCCACTCAGATGTGGAGTCTTCGTGCCCGCCTAGCCCTAATATTATTCTCATCGAGCCACGCAGTGTCCGACTCGAGAGGGAAATGGCGGCAATGTTGGCGGAAGAGGGGGTACCTCAGGGCAATTTCCCCTGGCAGGTTCCTCGTCTTAATTTGATAAAGCCCACCCCGCCACCGAGTGTTGCGGCGTCTGTCGTTGGCGAGGAGGAGCGGCCGCCACCGCCTGTTCCACCCAAGGAGCCTTTGGATGCGCAACGTGACATATCGCCGTCACGAATTAGTGATCCTGTCATTGATATGGAAGCCCAACTTGTCCGCGAGGTCGAGGTTGATGCTGCTGACATCATTTCTGAACATGTTAAAGCTGCGGACAAGGTGCATGAAACGGAGCCAACGGCATCCGTCCAACCACAACCACATGAGGAAATAAGGGATATACCTACTCCCCCGCTTGAAGAAGAACCCAATGAACAACAGAACAAACTGGTGACTGAAGTTGAAGATGACACCGTGGACGAAGAGATACCGCGCCACGAACATATGCCCGGTGGTTTCGGAAACGATTTCGAATTCGCAGCCACGCTCGCTGCTGGAGTGACGCTGGCCGGGTTCAATTCTGCTGTTGTGACTGAGGATCCTACGTACCATCAACGAGACTCGCCGCCTGGCTCGGAGCAGGAGGGTATTTTTACTTCTCCGGTTGCAGAGGCGATTCTGGAACGGCGTGGTAGTCCACCTGGTGCTGTGGAGTATACGACTCAGACGTATGGATACGTTGAGGATGGGGAAGTGGAATCCGCGAATGATGAGGGGTTGGAAAATATGGGAGCGTCTGTGGAGGGGGCTGGTGATGTTGGTGCCGATTTGCGAGAGTCGGCGGAGCCGGTTGAGAAGGGGTTGGACACTTACGATATTACCCCGGCGGTCGAAGAGGAGGAGGAGGAGGCGAAGGAAGAGAAGCCGGTAAAACTCTCGAAGAAGGAGAAGCGGAAGAAGGGCAAGGCAGCGAAGCGAGGGAGTCATGACAGGGATGAATCCTTTGAACCTGCGGAGAAAGATGCGTTGGAATCAGATGTCATACGTCACCGGTTCGCAGAGGAGCGGGAGCAGGAATCTGAGATAGTGGAATCTCCTCTTGCAGAAGTCGGGGACTTCGTGTACACCACCACCTCCACCGATAAATCCACAAGGCGTAATGATACGATGGATGATCATGAGTTCTATGATGCTGAAGATGGATCGCCGCGCCGCTTGGGTGATGTCAATGGTAAAGAGGAGGATCGGGATGCTGGGTTTGACGTTGTCGCTGATCGTGATGACGATAAGAGATCCCTAAAGAATGACGACCAGGTCATCGAACCGCCCAGTTTTATTCCTACTACTACTCCTACTTCTTACGGTGTCCAGCAGGACCAGGAACAGTTTGACTCTGAGGAAACAGAAAAACCAGCCAGAACCGACCAGGATGAATCTACGGCAGAAGATCAAGATCAATCCTCGATGCCAGGAGACTTTTTTAAAGAGCCCAAGCAATCGAAGAAATCGAAGAAAAAGGGGAAGAAAGCTGCCAAGAACGCCGCCTCTAATGATAACGTTGAACCTGAACGGGAGCTGGAAACGGAAGCGCAAGCTGAAACCGAACATGCGCCCGTGCACGCTGTAGAACCTGACCCCGAATTGGAGTTTGAGACTGTCAGTGCTAGCAGTAAGAAATCGAAGCGGAAATCTAAGGGGAAAGATAGGCAACTTGGTTTCGATGACATGGAGGCACCTGCCGATTCCGCTGGCAGTTCCAATGCTTCGCTTGTGCGTGCCGTTGAAGAAAATGGTAAACATGATGACCATCATGATGATCATGGCAACGGCACTGAATCAATTGCCGCGTGGGGCAGGATGGAGGCAGAAGCGGAAGACGCAGAGTCGGTGAAGTCGTCTAAATCCAAGTCATCATCCAAGTCAAGATCAAAGCATCATCATGATGATGACAACGGCAGCGAATCCATTACCGCATGGGGTAGCATGGAAGCAGAAGGAGAAGACGCAGAATCAGTGAAGTCCTCTAAATCTAAGTCATCATCCAAGTCAAAATCAAAGCGTCGGTCGAAGCGGGAGAGTGAGATTTTCGATGAGAATCCTTCCATCTCTGCTTCTGTTGTGTCCTCGCCTGCTAAGCTGGCTGATGATGGCAAGGCCGAGCGACGGAAGAGCAAGGATGGTAGTAAAAGGAGCAGCAGTGGCGGTGGCGGAGGGTTCTTTGGCCTTTTCGGCGCTTCCAAATCTCGTGACTCCCTGGCTGACGATGAGGCTCGCGCGCCAGCGCGGGATGTGCGATCTGAGGCTGGTGTTGATGATTTGGACAATGCAAGTGTTTCATCGGGAAAGAGGCGGAGGAAGAAGAGATCTTCTAAAGGGTGGCATGAGGGGGATGAGTTGGGTGGTGATGATGTTTTAGGTGGGCGTGGTGGGCGTGGTGGTAGTGATGGTGAAGGGGCAGAGAAGGATGCTGAGGATTCTGTTCACATCGATAGAGGGTTTGATGAAGAAGGGGAGGTGGAATCGCCGCACCGCCGTAAGCGGAAGGATCGAAAACATCGATATGAGGATATTGTTGAGTCTGGGAGGAGTGTAGATGGGCAGAGTAATGTATGTTAATTTAGGTTTTTTTTTATTTTTATGCGTCTCTTTTGATCTTGCTTCTTTTGGAAATTTTTATTATTATTTACTGGAAATAATTGGTTTTTTTTATTTATATATGCTGATCTTGGTTATTTTTTTTGGTGCTTAGGACGCTCATTCCATAAGATCTAACGGACATGATCATGACGACGGTGATGAAAGTAAGGATTACACAGAAAGCCAGTCTTTTTTAGGCGTGCGCCCCGAAATGCCATTGACGCGTGATGGTGCTTCGGGGCTACTAGACTTGCCCCTTCAGCAGCAAGACGAGTCCAAGGGTACTGCTCCGGCGACACCCATGCATTCCCGTATGCGGAGTAGGTCTACGTCTCCCATGCCTGGCGAGAGGCTTTTCGACCTTCCACCACCTCAGTCGCGGAGTCGGCCTGGGTCACCAACAGCACCTGCTGAAGGGAAAAAAGCACTTAGGGTACAAGTAGAGCCAGGTTCGACTTCCCACATTGTCTATTCGCCGACTGCGGTGCCTATACATTTCCGACGGCCGAAACCATCTCCAGGAGCCCCAAGACCGTCGTCTTCAGCTGGGCCTAGCATGCCAGCGGACGTGGCGGAATCTCCCACATGGAAACTTGGCGGCGGCAATAAACGGCCTAGGTCAACCGAATTTAAGACCTCCAGGGAGTTCAGACCATTGTGGTTAGTGGAGCGGCACTCGCCGGCGAAACTGGATAGGCAGCCGGACGAGCCATATCCGTCACTTCCTTCTAGTAAAACGACATCGCGGACTTCCTCTGTTGGGGATTTGTCGGGCTATGGCCTTGCAGAGGGTTTTTCGAGAGAAGTTCCTCACAATTATCAGGATCATGCCCAACGCCCGGCCGCCGAGCAACCAAATCTAGGAAGAACTCTCTCCTTAGAATTAGACATCGACCCGTCCCTCTATGATCCTGATCTCCTAGGATCGCAGCAGACCACTCCCACCGCGGAAAGTTTCCATGTAGCAGCCCAGAAGTCGAAGAAGGAGAAGCCCAAGCCTGAGTTCCATTCCCCATCGGAATTGCTTCTCGATCCCTTTTCCAGCCAAATTCAATTACCAGAATCTCCGGCACTGAAGCCTTTCTCATCTTCGGAAGGATCTATGAGAGGCGAAAATACTGTGGTACCCGTGGATTGGTATATGAATTTGAAGGAGTTACCACCTCTACCGCGCTCGTTGGCCGCGTCCCCTGATCTGAGCGAATCACTACCCCCGCTGCCCGAAAGTCGTCCCTCCACATCCCACTCGGAAATCGAGCCTCAATTTTTCACGCCGTCTGCTGAGTTCGATGAATCATTGCCTTTATTACCGGAGAGCCGCCCGTCGACATCTCATACTGATAATGGAGCTCAATTGACAGGCGGTTTAATAACCGGTGTAGGAGCGAGTTTTGTTGCTGGTGTGGCTGCACAGCTCGCTGATTGGGCGTCGAAGGAAGGAAGGCGGTCTGAAGAAGACGTGAAACCTGCAACTCCGTTCTTAGACGCTACCGTTATTGATCAAGAGATTGTTGCTATTCCCGAAACCACAAGCGCGGAACCCACGAGGGAAGCTCCGTTTATTTTTGAAACCACCCCTAAAGCATTCGAAGATGTTCGTCCTAGGGGCCCGGCGGTGGAGGGAGAACAAGGGCCACGGTCACAAGAAGAAATTGAGCCTGCCGTGTCCATTGTTGATTTATCTACAACTGCTCTAGATGAAGTACCAGCCGAGCCGGTTACCCAACTTATAGAGCCTAGTACGTTGGTCGAGTCCACTCCCCGGGAACCACCAAAGGTTGAAGGAGATGATTTTCAACCAACTTCTTCAAAAAAATCGAAAAAGGCCAAGAAGGCCAAGAAAAAGGGGAAGAACGCAGCTGCCCCCGATGAGAGCGAAATAAAACCTTCCGAAGAGAAACCCTCTAACAGCGAACACGATTCTATTTCTCGTTCAATTGACGGCGACGATGCTAATGTTCGATTGACTTCAGAGAGCAAAGTGTCAGAGGAGAAGCAAGAACCAGTACCTGTTGAAAGCCCACTGGAAGAACCTCGCTTCCTGGAACCAACAGGGCTGCAACCGACTGTAGGATTTCCTGCTCAAGAAGAATTATCTCATCAAGCCCCAGCCGAGACTGTAGACCCCGATTTGGAATTCTCTATCCCGAAAAAGAAGAGTAAAAAGGGCAAAGGTAAACAAAAACAGAGGGCCGGTAAACTTGCTCCCCAGGAAGATACCCAGCCGGTCATGAATGAGCCTGTCCTTGAACTTAACCGACCTCCTAGTCGAGCAGAAAAATCAAAGCACATCACATCTCTCCTGGGACAAGAAGATGAAACGCCAATTCAGGAATCAACTAAGGAATTTTACGCTGCTGACATCCCTCTACCGGAAGACAAGGATTCAGAGCTCTGGGAGCCCACCACGGACGAATATATCCCTAACCTTAGCCAATCCAGTCAACCAGAAAAGCCGGAGGATATTACGAATCTTTCAGACAAAAAGGTTGAGGAACCAACTCTGCAACCAACCGAAGAATTTGATCCTACAACTATAGCGCTACCGGAGGACGGGGATACAGAGCTTGAGGAACTCGCCAATGACGAGTATGTCCCTGGTTCAATCCCACCTCGCCAAAGAGAGACACTGGAGGATTTCGCTTCTGTTCTAGAGAAAGAAGTCCGGGAATCAACTACAGAACTTGACCCTACAACTATAGCACTGCCAGAAGATGGGGATTCAGAGCTTGAAAACCCCGCCAATGATGAATGTGCCCCTGGTTCAAGCCCACCTGGTCAAAGAGAGACATTGGAGGATTTCACTTCTGTTCTAGAGAAAAAAGCCCAGGAGCCAACTCCACAACCAGCCCGAGAACCTGAGCCTGGAACTATACCTCGCCTAGAGAATAGCAACGATAGTGCGGAGCTACTGAAAGAAGGGTTTCCACAGCCTGCTGATCAGCAGCTTGCTATTTCAGCTGATGAGTCGCCATTTGCGGATGTGGTCCCCGAGACTAAAGGAGATGGTTCACTGGCACCGGAAAAACTCAAGACTGTCCTCCCTGAGTTACCAGTGGGGAATGTACCTCCTACTGAGCTTCCTGTTGACAATTCCGGGGAATATTCCTGGCAGCCAAATAAGAAAAAGGGAAAGAAAGGAAAGAAGGGCCGTAAATCAATTACCAAGGATGAGCCAGCCGAAACTGGGACAATTAGCGCTCTTGAGAACCCAGAAGCATTCGCACGCAAAGAACCAATTTTGGAATCTCAGTTGTCGACCACCGACTGTTTGGTTCAAAATAAAAACGAGCACGAATTCGAACTGCAGGCTGTAGAGGACGTTGACACCGCAACTCTGCTAGACAAAGAAGCTAATAAACATGCAGATACCATTCCAGCCAATGAGGTTTCACCACATCTGATAGGTGGAGTCGATGCACAAATCGACACGTCTACAAAGGCTTTGAAAAAACAAAAAAGAAAGGATAAGAAGAAGCAGAAATCTTCGCTGGAATCCGAGGAGCAGCCAATACAATCAGGTTCTTCAAAAGACATAGTTGATGAGGGAAGGACTGAGGATCAGCCCGAACTTGAGCAATTGACCCCGGAACAAGACAATATGCAGCAACCTAAACCATCAGGATTATCCGATGATCCTAGCAAGGGCCAGCAACTGCTGGAAGATAGCCAACCACCATCTCAGCTAGAACCATTGAAAGAACTAAGCCAGGGCAGTCCAGCATCGCTATTGGCCGAAAAGGAGCCTACTGCTCAAGACCCTGTGTTGGAAATTAGTGAAGACCTCCCTGCGGATACAGTTACTGCGGAGAACATCTCTGGTCCTCCCACCTCTAATTACGAGCGTGCCTCTGAAGAACTTAAGAACGAAGGACCGCCTCAAAATGATACGCCTACAATTGATACTCAGAAGGCAAAGAAGGGGAAGAAGGGCAAAAAGAAACGTCAATCGGTTACTTGGGAGGATGAAATTCCCTGTGCCGAAAGCTCCCAGTCACAACCCGATTCATCCCAAACGAATGATGCTGATGAACCCTCTGTTGAAATGGAAGCATCACCTTCTGCCCTGGCTGACAACTTGGAAACTGAGGGACCGAAAACCTCGAAAGCAAAGCGGAAGGCGAAGAAGGACAGGAAGCAGCAACAATATGTAGATTGGACGGCAGACGAGCCTTCTGCCCCTTCTGAAGAGCAGCTGCATGTGCAAGTCGAACCTATGGCTGGAAGCCCTTCTGAACCTTCGGAGCCTTCCAAGGAATTTGAGCTAGATACGTCCGCGGAACCGTCTTCACCTGTACCTGCCAAAGAAGAGAAGGCCGAAACACCTATGGTTGAGTCTTCTCAAGACCAGTCTATCGCCATTGAAAAGGATTCGGAAATGTTTTCCATCCCTGGATCATGGGCGGATGACGACGATCAAGTTCTCGACCCCCTGAATAAAGGCAATGAAACAGCTCCTCGCGAAGTGCCGCCTTCCAACGACGACGGTAATGAATTTCAGATTTCCAAAAATAAGAAGAAGAACAAGAAGAACAAGAAAACATCAAGGCTTTCCGATTGGACTGATGAAAATACCTCTTCGCAGATAGAAAAGAAAGAGATTTCTGAATCAACACTACCCGAGTCTTTGCAACCACCGTATCAGCCGCCGCCTATCCATACCGAGCCACGAGAGGAAGAATCCATGATATCGGGGCCTGAGTCTTTCCAAGATGTTGCTGAATCCCCTGCTGGGCAGATATTGCCCGAAGCACAAAACTCCCGGGAGCCTATCAAAACAGCCGACCAGGAACACTTTGTATCTCTTGATGAAGCGCCTATGACACCTGAAATTCCAGAAGCCATTACGCAGGAGCTCGTAACACAAACTACGAAAGTTGTTATGACCAGAGATACATCTCAACATTCCGATACCGATGGCCAGAAATTGTTGGATATGGAGGACGTACCCCACACAGATGCCCCTCTTCCCTCTGTGGATAATCATGGCCTTTTTTCGATTACCGAGGAAATGCAGAAGTCACCGACCGAACTTCCCCATCCGCCCGCAGCAGAAACTGGCGATGTCATTCAAGCAGATGCTAGAGAAGCTGCGCCAACAAACGAGGAAGAAGAGCCATTGACTTCTGTTCCAGCCGGTGACACTCTTATTTCTGAAGCTCCGGTCTCCGAAACTGTGACAAGAATTGAGGAACATATTCTCCCACCTTCAGTAGAGGCTACATCGTTGTTTTCTCCACAGTTGGCTCTGCAGTCATTAACTCCTAATGAACTGGGTGATCAAATAGCCAACTCAGCAGATAAAGACCTGAATTTTGCACTAGAACAAGAAAATATTCTCGCCTCTTCGAAAGACGAAATTAGCAACGACATGCCAACAGCCGGCGAGCCAACCGTAGCTCAAGATGAGGAGGAGGGCAAGGAAGAACCACTGCCAAAATATGAAGAACAGTCCCGGCCTAGCGGTGGAGAGGATCAGAACGTCACAAACATAGACGCAATGAATGTCCCTGTTTCCGAAGAAATTACTCCTCCAAGTTTACCTGAGTCTGTCGGCGTTAATGTGGATGTTGAGCCAATAGTACAACCTGAAGCTGAATCTAACTTTCAATCTGAACCCGACAGATGGAATGTCACGTCATCCAAAAAGGGGAAGAAAAAGAAGAACAATAAAAACCGGGATACTCAGGATTATAGCCCTCCCGCCCCTGATGAATTAAGTACTGAACCTACTCCTGTGGCCACCACCTCCGAATCGACCCGTGAGCTGACAGCCAAAAATTTCGACGAAGAGACTGGTGGTTGGGATGTCCCCACAACAAAAAAGGGCAAGAAGAAACATAAGTCCCGTGTTCTTGAAGATACCAGTTTCCCCACTAACCGGCCGCCGCCAACTGAGATTCCAGATGCTCCGGAAAGCTCGACGATCCTTGAACCCCAAGATGCAAAGGAAGAGGAAAGCCGTGACTCCTGGGACGTCACATCCTCTAAGAAAGGAAGAAAGAAAAATAAGCAAAAAGGCCCGGTTGTCAATGAAGAAACTGTTAGCCCTAGTGAGCGTCGTGCGGATAGTCTAGCCCAGGCCACAGACGATCCAGAGGACTCTGAGCCAAAGGAAACACAGCTTGTGCAACAGGAGGCGGATAGTTGGGATACCTGGGACACCACAAGTGCTAAAAAGGGGAAAAAGAAGAATAAAAAGAATCCCACTTTCGAAGAAGATGCCGCCAATCCTGCTGAGCCCTATGTGGATGATTTGGCTAAGGCTATGGATGATTCCAAAACCTCTGAATTAAAGGAAACGCAAGTTGAACAACAGGAGGCAGGTAGCTGGAGTAGTTGGGAAACCACGAGTACTAAGAAGGACAACAAGGAAAATACAAAGAAACAGGCTATCCAAAACGACTCTCCCCTTTCTGATGAGCTAGCACCACTATCTATTCCAGAGCCTCAGACTGAACAGGTTGGACAGGGATGGAGCGCGATGGCAACAAAAAAGGGCAAGAAGAAAAATAAAAAAGGGCAAGATATTCAACAAGAGAGTCCTCTAGCCCTTGAATCTGTACCACCTCCTCCACCTGAAAGTATAGAGCGTGTAATATCTGAAGTACCAAGTCGCAGCACATCGAAGAAGGAAAAGAAAGCCAAAAAGAAGGCAAAGGAAGCAGCTCCTTGGAGTTTGAATGACGCTGAAGAAGGGAAAACTACAAAAGCCGTCCAAAATCTAGATGAAGCTTCCCCTAGCATCGAAGCCGACCTCGCTTTAGCCGAAAGCGAACCCATTGAAACTGAACCTCAGGTCGAGATTCGCACTACGGAGACTCAAATAGCGGAGGCAGCTGCGCCTGACATGGATCGAAAAACATTACCTGAACCCGAGGAAATAGCCGAATGCCCAAATATTGAAAAAAGGGTAGATATTGCTGATGAAACTAAGCAAGTCCAATACGGCGTTGAAGATGTTCCCCTTGTCGAGGAGCCCTTAAAGCCCGAGTTGACCCCTCAGGAGGTGGAAGGCGACAATGTGGGCGAGAAGGAAAAGAGTGGTGTTTGGGAAAAACCATCGAAGAAGAAGAAATCGAAAAAGGAAAAGAATCATAAGAAGGACACAAAGGGTGAAGTGGATATTGAAGCAGTGGTGGAAAAAAAAGTTGACGATGGGGAGGAGAAGATAGGCCTGAATGCAGTTGAGGAAAGTGCCCCACTAAAAAGATATCTGTCAAAGAAAGATAAGAAAAATAAGGAGGGGCTACGACAATTTGATGAAGAAGAGTCAACCGAACAGCTAGAACAAGCCCCAATGCCAGAATCTTCTGCTACCGCCATTCATACAACTGAAGACAATGAGCTTACAGAAGAACCACAAGAAAAGGCACCAACAGGCCCATCGCAAGAAACAGGATCTACCGTGGAACCACAGAATGAAGATGACGATTACTGGCCACCAATTGACTGGGGTAGAGATAAGGCTTGGAAGGCTGACGAACCTCAACCGCCACCCAGATCGAGAGACCCTGACACTTCGTCCCTCGATCTGCTTCTCTCGGGAGATGAACCACAACCACGAGAGGACCCTTTTAGGCAACAACCAGCAGATGCACGGGGATTAGTTGGCGATAGTATTGGTGATTTTGATGAAGATGCGAGCCTTGTTGCTCAATCACCACGCGAAAAATGGATTCCAGATGCGGCTTGGGTATCAACAAGTAGGCAAATGCCTGTGGAATCTGAACAAGTTAGGGAGCGCCGGGCGGAAAGCGCTCACAGCGATGAGCTCCCTCCTATTTCATTAGATGATGACGCCCCTGAGACGCTCCAAGACGACATTGACATTGCTGGGTTTCTGCAAAAACAAGACCCCACAGAAGAGTTGCCTTCTCTTTCCTCAGTCCCGCAGTCATCAGACACTGCGCGAGTTTTAAAAGAAAATCCCAAAATATATTCAACTGAAATGCAGGGGACCACACAACCATCTGCTGAACCTTCGGTGGCTACTGAAACCGACAACTTTTGGGCCACAAGCGGGAGCAAGCAGAAAAAGAAGAAAGGGAAAGGCAAAAAGAAGACTGCCTTGGGGGTATCAAACGACGCCGATGAAAATGTGAACCCTATTGAGAAACCTCAAGACAGCTTTGTTATAATTAAGAAACACGCGGATTCAAACGTCATAAAAACGCAGCCTGAAACGAGTGTTGAACGCTCCGCTACGGCTGCAAAATCCGAAGCATCAGAACCACCTACAGAGTCTGTCAACACTAGAAAGAAGGATGATGAGGATGATTTCTGGGGATTTAGCGAAAAGAAAGAAAAGAAGAACAAAGGTCGCAAGAAGGGACGGAAAGACAGGCAGGACACCCTTTTGGATGAAAGCCAGCCTCCCCATCAAACCCCAGCGAAGGTTCAAGAAAAGCCCGCCCTAGAAGGGTTTAGCCCATCGGGAGGACTAGAGGAGCCCGTTCACTCTCAGCCCTCTGGAGTAGTGGCTAGTGTCTTCCCGTTTCTTGAACGGGTATCTAGACGGCGACCCTCACAGGAGGCGGACTCCCATGAAACTCCCGCACAAGAGACAACAAGCCAATTTGCTAAAGAAATGTGGACCCCTTTCATTGGGAAACAATCGATCTCGACGAAAGAAGATACCTTCCCACACTTCTCCGAGCCAACAGTTGATACTGAAGCGCTTTATAGGTTCGAAGATCCCGTAAAGCGTCGATCAAGTCTCAATCCAATCCCAGAGGTCCCAGCGGCTGGTGAAAGTACCGATCGTTCAATCGATGTGAGTGATAAGCATTCCGAGCCTGAATTGCCAGCCATCAAAGACACCCGCAAACGGGAACCGCCCTCTGTGGATCTAGCCTCAAAGAAGACGGCACCTACATTTTCCCACTCTCCTTCGTCGACGCGAGTTGACGTGGAGCATTCTAGCCCGGTTTCCCGTAAACCTCCTCAAGGCAAACTTCAAAAATCTCCTACCATTCACGATCACTCTATAAGTGTACTGTCGGATGCCAATCTTCAGCAACAGAAAAACATAGGCTCTGATTCCCAAATTCACTCTTCAGAACAGCCTCGCTCCATATTCGGAGGCCCTTACGGACTTGGAGGGGACCAAGATATTTTGATAAGCCCACCTCGAACACCCCTTGCTACGATAAAGGAGCATGTCCCGATAAACTCTCCGCGTAATGCACGGAACCGTGACCTTTCTGAGGTGGGGTCGCGTGGCCAAGGGGTGAAAGCCGCACGGCACGCGGGAAGCCCACAACTGGCAATTGGGCCGGAGCATATTCTACCACCGCCAGCTTCAAGGCTATCATATTCAGGCAGCGATACGGCAGAAAATCCACCACCACCACAGCCACCCACATTGGATATCCCGAAAAAGCGGCGTGTTGAGCGGTCACCCACAAGCGAAAACAGACGATCTGCCAGCAACCCATATGCGGATGAACCGAGAACCCCCGAACACAAGGAACACAAGGAGACCACCCGGTCTGTCAGTGCAGGGGGATCTCCAGGACTTCGCCGAGTCCACAGCGCAAGAAGTACCGACCTTAGGGCGGCGAGCAAGCAGGCCCAGACTAGCGCACGTGACCCGGATCTCGACGTGGAAGGAATTCCTTCGTCGAGCTCCTACGACCCGGTCACTGACAAAGGGAAACGTCCCGTGCGTGGCATGGAGGATGTCTACGTAGGTCATTCAGTTTGTTCCTCTTATTTTTCTATTACATTTGTACTCCCTTCCTTACAGGTAAACTGACGATGAATGCCGAACTACAGGAAGGCTGGGGTGACGTGCCGGGAAGTTCCCCGCGTTCGCCAACCCGCCCACCCAGCGTGCGAAGACGACGCAGCTTACAACACCTCCAAGATCTCGAATCCCGCGTCGACCAACTCGTATCAGAGAATCGCCTACTTTCCACCGCTAAAGCCACCGCAGAGAAATCCTTCGAGTCCCAAACCATCACCCAGCGACAGGCAGAAAGAGCGCTGCAAGCACGTGATCAGGATATCCGCAACAAGGACTTGGAGATACAACAGCTGAGGAACTCGCTAGAATGGTTCCAGAAAGAGGTCGCGCGCTTAACTGAGACCAGTGATGTCCTTGCGGCAACTAATACACGGTTAGCAGCCTCGCATGAGGCTGAAGTGGGCCAACATGCCGAATCCAAGCAGCTTCTGTTCGAATCGCACCAAGGCTTGAGGGAACTTGAGGAACAACACTCTCAACTGACTGCTGGGCTGGAAGGAATTGTACAAAACGAGATCAACAATGTTTTGGCAGAGAAGAATGCGGAAATTGAGCATTTACGTGGTGAACTAGCCGATGCGCAGGACAAAATCAAGGAACTTCAAATACAGATCATGGAGACCATGGCGGACGATGTGCTGGTCTTCCGGGACGAAGATTACTTTGATGCACAATGCCAAAAGCTCTGCCAGCATGTACAGCAGTGGGTGCTACGATTCTCCAAATTTTCGGACATGCGGTTGTGTCGTCTTACCAGCTCAATCCGCGACGAGAAGGTCGTTGCTCGGTTCGAAAATGCCATCCTTGACGGCTCAGACGTCGATACTTATCTTTCCGATCGCGTTCGACGGAGAGATGTGTTCATGTCAGTTGTGATGACCATGGTTTGGGAATACATCTTTACGCGATATCTCTTCGGTATGGATCGGGAACAGAGGCAAAAATTGAAGACTTTGGAGAAGCAGTTGAGCGATGTGGGGCCACCAAGTGCCGTCCAGCAATGGAGAGCTACGACGCTAGCACTACTTGCTCGACGAAATGCGTTCCACGAACAGCGCGTCAATGATACCGAAGCTGTCGTCCAGGAAATCTACCATACTCTTTCCAAGCTACTCCCCCCTCCTCGCGAATTGGAAAGTACAATCATAGATTCACTACGGAATGTCATGCGAGCAGCAGTGGATCTTTCGATCGAGATGCGCACCCAACGGGCGGAGTACATCATGCTACCACCACTGCAACCAGAATACAATGCCAATGGCGAATTAGCCCGCAAAGTCCACTTCAAAGCTGCTCTCATGAACGAGCGAAGCGGGGAGACCTCGTCGAATGAAGAGCTCGAAGAACAAGAAGCGGTTGTGAGAATAGTGCTGTTCCCTCTGGTGGTTAAGAAGTGCAGCGACGAAGGGGACGGTGATGAGGAGATAGTAGTGTGTCCAGCGCAAGTGCTTGTGGCACGACCAGGCAAGGACAAGAAAGTCGTACGGGTGCTCAGTGGTGACCGGATGTCCATTGACCAGCCAAACCAATCGATACAAAGCTTTCCGTCCATCAGCATGGATCCGGGCAATGTAATCTGAGGCGTCACACTCGATATGATGCTCGTTGTTCATGTGGATGTACAAATCATCCCATTGTGATGGACGGGGGAGTTCGGCTTCTAGTTACTATGGTTTTCTTTTGCTCTTTTTTTTTTTTTCTTTACTTATTCTCCACTGTTACTGCTACCGGATTCGCAAAATCAGAAGGGTAATATGTTGCCATTTATGTATGTCTTTATGTCTTTATTTCTTATGTTTGTTTCCAGATGTTTTCGGGATTGCATTTGTTTTATTTGTTTTAATTTTTTTCACGGTTTGACTCATATATGTATAGAGCATCGACGATTTATGACTATGAGATATGATGAACAGCAGTGTTTGTTTTGCAAATATGGATGTATGTGTAGCTTCACTTCTCTTCTTTTCTTAAAATAATCAAATAATGATAATGCCATTCGTACGATTATTTGTCTTCTTCGCTGAATATTACTGTTCTTTATATATTTTCGCAGGGCGAGTTGGTTAAGTTATTTAGTTAGTTGAAGCTAAATATATCATCGTCCCATCGCACTGCAACGAAGAACAGCGAATTAAAAACAAGGCGAATGATATCAACAAATACCTTATAGTTAATTAATTTAGTTGTTAGCATTTTTGGCGTCCTCTCATCCGGCTCCCTGTTCCCTGATCTCGCCGCCTTCTCCATGGTCCACTGCCGAGCTTAATCGAGGGCCACAAAACCGGCTTACTGACTCTTCACCATAACATACTGTACATTCATTACTATAGATGCTGCGAATTACTACTGTTCTGCCCGACTTACACACAGTAGCCATGTTTCCCACTTGAATTAAAGAGCTGCGATCCTCTGTTTCTTTCCTTGCTCTTGATTCGCTTCCATGGATCCTAGCACCCACCAGACCGCCCCAGGAGACGGACTTCCTCCTCGTCCACCACCGGCCCAACCCACAGACAGATCTTCGGCCAACGCACGCCCGATTAACGCGGGTGGAACTACCCAGTCACAATCACGGCCTGGCCCAGAGCCACTGGCTGGCAGCGCTGCACCGAAGAAGCGGAAACATCGCAGCCACAGAAGACGCAGACACCGTCGCCAGTCCTTCGCCCCGCCGCTCGACAGCCCCCGTCCTGACTCCCCCCCTGGTGCTAGACGAGCCGGTGCCTCGCCCGATCGAGATGGACTGGAATCTGCCGCTACATCAACGGCTCAACGCCGTTCCTCAGTTTACCGACTTGGCCAGCTGGGCCCTAGGAACTTGAGTGAGACCAGTCTGGATAGCGATGTTTTGTTAGACCACAGGTACGGAAGGGCGTGTTAATAGCACCACCTCTACACTATGCATCTCTATTATACATACCCATTCAGTTGATAAGAGGCATCACTACATGAGAAAATAAGAAACTAACTATGCTGTTGTCGGGTATTGGTCTACAGACACCAGCCAATGATGCGCCCTCGCCGGGAGAGCCGACTTGCACAGAGCTATCGTCCAGAACCACAACAACTTTCCTCTCGACCCCCGGGTAGAGCTCAAAGACCTACTTCCCCGTCACAAGTGATAGATGGGGAGGAATCTGAGGAAGCTGACGATCGAACGCCGTTGATAAAACCCAGCTCTGTCCACAACTCCAGTTTTGTGCGGTATGGAGCGAGTGCTGGTGCAGGACAACATTCAGGTGCCCTCTCGCCCCAAGGACGGACGTCGGCAGCATCGTCTTTCCGCTCAGGAACAGCTCAGTACTCTATCGGCACCAGCCAAAGCCTAAGACGAGGATACGATGTTAACAATCCACCATCTGTGCCTGGAAGCCCTCATATCAGGCCCGATGTTGGTTACGATGATCCGATGATTGTTGGTCATGACTTCGACCATACGTCTCCGGAAATCGCCAGCGCAGCTAGTGTGCCTTGTCATGTCATCGATGTTGATGGACAAGGAGGACATGCCTCTAGGAGCGGCTCGTCAGCTGTTTCCCCAAGATTTAGTCCGCCAGAGCTCCAGCGACGGCGGACGGTTACACTTCCTGTTGAAGAAGACGTGTGCTTTCCAACGGGTGCATTGTCGGATTTGGGTGAAGAGGATTACGCTCCCCGGCCTCCGCTAGAGGAAGGCTTTGGTGGTGAGCGCAGGCGGAGGCGGAGACGTGTCTGGCCAGATCTTTCGGTATTGGAAGAATGGAGTCGTGAAGAGAAGGAGGAACGCAGCGGTGGAATACGGGCAAAGAAAATCAACGAACCAGTGCTTATCGGAGGAAGATTGCGGCCGCAGAATGCAAGATGGGTACGTGAAGAGGAGGATTCTCCGTATCGATTCACATACTTCAACGAGGAGTTCCAGAGCACTATACATAGCCAGACGATTTCGGAACTCGTGCAGCCTGGTCAAACCTTCCGCGACCTTTTCATCCCTGATCCTCCGGAAATAGAGGACGATTCTTCGGACGATTCAGATGATCCGGACGAACCTTCTCATTACCGGTACCGAGATAATAGCATGGATACATCCACTACAAATGGATATCACGGCGGAAATCACCCGCGCTATATACATAACTTAAGTGATACTGTTATAGCCATCCCAGAGGAGAAGGCGTCTTCTGAACCTTTCCCAATGACCAAACCTCCAAAGGAAAAACGATATGGGCCCCGTCCAACTTTCTGGCTAGATGTACTATGTCCAACCGACACTGAAATGCGGGTTATTTCCAAAGCATTCGGCATCCATGCTTTAACAGCTGAAGATATCATGGTGCAAGAAGCTCGCGAGAAGGTGGAGCTTTTCCGACACTATTACTTCATCAACTACCGCACGTTTGAACAAGACATTCAGAGCGAAACTTACCTCGAACCCGTTAACATGTATGTTGTCGTGTTTCGAGAGGGCGTCATCAGCTTCCATTTTTCAATGACCCCCCATCCTGCTAACGTTCGCCGCAGAATCAGACAACTCAAAGATTACTTGATTCTAAGCGCTGACTGGATTTCTTATGCCATTATCGATGACATTACCGACGTCTTCGGTCCTCTGATTCAGTTCGTTGAGAATGAGGTAGATGATATTGATGATACCATTCTGCAAATACAATCCGAAGAGAAACTGGCGACAGCCGACTCTGGCGATGCTGGTGACGGGCCTATGCCTTCAGGGTCAGATATGCTTAGACGTGTTGGCGAATGCCGCAAGAAAGTCATGAGTCTCTACCGATTACTGGGCAACAAGGCGGACGTGATTAAGGGGTTTGCAAAGCGGTGCAACGAGCAGTGGGAGGTGGCACCCAAGTCTGAAATCGGGCTTTATCTAGGCGATATTCAGGACCATATCGTCACTATGACGAGTAACTTGAGCCATTATGAAACGTTCGTCTTATTATCCTCCACATTTCCTTCATCCCCTTCATACAACATTTCTTGTGTTTGCTGCGAAGCAAAAATCTAACTCATTATATGCAGGCTACTATCCCGAGCGCACTCGAACTATCTCGCACAAATCAACATCCGCATGAACGAGCGACAAGAGAAGACCGCCGATGTTCTCGGCAAACTTACCGTACTCGGTACCATTGTACTTCCCATGAATATCATCTGCGGCATGTGGGGCATGAACGTTAAGGTTCCCGGGCAGGATATTGACAATTTATATTGGTTTTGGTCCAGTAAGTTGGCGCTTACTCCCGCACGTCCCCGCCGTCCTCTTTTTCATTCCCGAAAATCTTCCTCCGCTAACAGTACCCCACCACAGTCACTGCTGGCCTCGTTGTCTTCGCCGTTGCCTGCTTCTACATCGCGAAACGAGTGTACGGAATTGTATAAGAGTAGCGTTTGGGTGAGCTATTAGTACTAGTGCATTGGTTGGTTGCATTGATTGAATGAATTCGCTTTCTTCTCACACTTTTATAAATTATGAGCATGATTGATGATTCACTCATTTCCTTTCCGTCCGTCCGTCCGTCCGTCCTTTTTCCTTTTTCCTTTCTTTTTCTTTCTCGTCACATATGTTTGCTGCATAGGAGTTTGGACTGGGGGCTGAGGGTATATGTAACATAGGTAATTTTGGAATTAAGTTGGTTTGCGTTCCGTCTGTGTTTGGGTGGCACTATTTGTCTTTTTCTTCCTTTTTCTCAGCTTCGTGTCTTTTAGGTAGTGTATAGAGAAAAAGAAAATGCCAAACTTGCATAGTATGCGAAATAAATATTGAAATTTGATAACCTGGGTATGCACTTTATTCTTCTACTTATCAGACTGTTTTTGAAAATAATTGCTTTGGGTGGGGCTAATATATTTTTTAGATACAGACATTATATTTTATTCTTCAAATTTACTTAATCAATATGAGGGCGTTACTATGTTCTTATAAACCACTGAACAAAAATGAAAGAAAAAAAAACCATAGTGGGGGAAACAGGGGGAAAACAGCCAGGGGTATGAGAAGGACATAAGATCATGAGATCATGAGAAATCGTTAAACTCATTTTAAGGGCATTCATGGCGGGTTTAAAAGAAAATGGGTGCATACATATTTTATGAGAAAGAAAAGAGAAAGGGGGTGACAAGAAAAACAAGATCAACTAGCATTTACAGCCAAAACAATTTCTTCACGCAGGTATATAAAAGAAAAAAGACGGGAAACGAAAAGACAAAAGCCACCCATCAAGTACCACAAAAGAGGGGATGCAGCAGAAAAAAATCAAGTTCGTCGAGAGTCATTTTTTTTCATTTCATTTTTTTTTCATTCATCACTACGTGACATAAGTGCAGCTCCCATTGCCTTTAATTCCCATTTGACGTGAACCTACCAACTCCTCTCACACCTTCGCCTAACTCACCACTTCCTTGAGAGTGCGTATTACCGTATCACAGCTGATGACTATCCATATTCAAGAAGCCGACGACCGTGCGAGTCGAACTGATCAGGGAGCTCAATGGTCGAATCAGATGCTGCTTTGAGGTTCTCGGTGAGATCTCTCGCATGACGCTGTTGAGTATGGTGGGGGACCCGGTAATGCTGGCGAATACGAGAACGATCGAGTCCATCTATGGTGGAGTCGCTGTCATCTGTCTCATATCCATGCATATCGCCCGTGGGGGGTCTTGCATGCCTATGCCTAGATGGAGGCGTGTCGTGTCTTGGACGAAGATCAAATTGGACAGACTTGGCGGGTGCTGGGGCGGGTTGGCTGGATGATCTGGTTCTGGATTTCTTACGATAAGGAGGTCGAGGGTTTGATGTCCATGTTGATATTGATGTTGATGATGGCGAAGTAGCGGAGAAAGCAGCAGGGCGCCTAAACGGTATTGAGGGATGTGTAGTAAAGGTATTATTATTATCATCATATGGATGGGATGGTGGTGGCAGTATTTGTCGAGGTGGTGTTATCGTGATGTCTGGAAAAGGGATAAACACACATCGTCAGCGAAGTTGCTCCAGAGCGGGTTCGTGGGACCTCAACCCACCCTCTGATGAGGTGTGGCGCTGTCCATACGAGAGGGTGGGGTTCGGTGTCGGTACAGCACTCACGCTCTCGTCGCCCCTGGCAGACCTGGGGCCATAAGGGTCCATTCCCGTAGGCGGGGGGTAAGGATAGTTTGACTGCGCCTGAGGTGGTGCCCCTGGAGGCGGCGGGTAATCTGCCGGGTTATATGGCCCTGGCTGGACGTTGGGGGGAATAGGGGTTAAGCCAGGCGCGGGTGGGAATTGGTTTCCCTGTGTATAGTAATTTGAACTATTTGGCGGGGGAGATGGTGCATATGGAGCGGGATCATAGCCTTCCTCAAATGAGTCTTGGTAATCATGATCATGGTCATATTCTGTTTCAAGTGTGATTATTAGCATTCCCCTATATCTTTCATTTAATCTTTTCTTTTATAAAAAAAAAAGTTTCTTTCACGAACTAGAAAGAGCAAGAGATTGTTCGCAAATGTAACCCAAATTCATAAAAGCAGCAACTAGATAATAATAACATAATAGGAATATTCTATGGTATCAAGTTAAAGTGTCACGTACTTCTGCGATCCTTCTCAGCTTTCTTTCTCTCCTGTCTCTGCGTATATTCTCTAGCAGCAAGCCCTGCGCCAGCAGCAGCAAGCCCAGCAGTAGCAAATTCCCTAGTGCGGCTCCTGCTACGATCTTTATGGCTGTGGCGATGTCTGCGGCCATGCTCTCGGTCAGAAAAGGAGGAACCGCTTCCTGAGCCGTCGTCACGGTGGCCTCGGGTGCGGCTGCGGCTACGGCCGGCTTTGCGACTACTTCTTCGAGGAGATGCTTCAATTGCGCGAGGTGAAGAAGATTGTCGGCTCGGGGGTCGTCCATAATAGTTATTCGCTGGAATACTTCCGTATACAGGATCATCGCCATATTCGATGAGCTGTGGGGCCGATCTGGAGGGATCTGAGTAGGTTGCTGATCGACGCACGCTTCTTGACCTGGAGCTTCGTCGTCGGTGTCTTTTGTCTTGTCGCTCAGAGGATTCGCTTTCTTTCTTTTCCTTGTGCTTTTCATAAAGGTTGGCAATCGCTGCGCTACCAAGACTAGCAGCTGCAATCGGAAGACCCTGCTTAATCCTGCTGGGGGATTTCTCCCCTTTTCGGGATCGCGACTTGCTCCTAGCGCGCTCGATTAAACCTGCAACTGCTGCACCGGCAAGCCCGGCCTCTGCCATCCGTTTGTTACGATGGGAAGAGGTTTGACCTTCACCAGAGCTCGATTCAGATCCCCGACGGTGGCGGGAGCGGCTTCGTCTACTGCGTGAGTTATTATTTGATTTCTCTGCGTTCTTCTGAGATTGTTTCCGCGCCAG
Organism: [Emmonsia] crescens; assembly: GCA_002572855.1. Classification (NCBI taxonomy): domain Eukaryota; kingdom Fungi; phylum Ascomycota; class Eurotiomycetes; order Onygenales; family Ajellomycetaceae; genus Emergomyces; species [Emmonsia] crescens. The sequence continues at coordinate 213,160 of PDND01000011.1, read as the reverse complement.
TGCAACTGCTCCTGCGATGGCTGCTGCACCCAATCCAAGACTTGCCAGGGTTTTGACGCGGGAGTCCGAAGATGAGCGACTCCGGTGTCGTCGGTGTCGATGGCGGCGCTCTCGACTGTGATCCCGACCACGATCAAGTGATTCGGTGCGTCTGCGACTCTTGCTACGATGGTGGCTTCTGGCCCGTTGGAAGACATCAGCGGTTACCGCCCCTAGGGCTCCTGCGCCAACGTCCCTTCCAATGCGACTCATGGCACTAGATTGCTCCCCATCCTTTTTGGATTTGCGTCGCATCAGTTCAGCAGCGCCGACCCCAACAAGCGCACCTTCAGCGAGGTGGCGTTTATAGTGATGGGGGCTTTCATCGCGGTGATGTTTATCTCTGCGGGAATATATTGTATCATCTTCACTGTTATAGTCGCGACCATGACGGCTCCTGGTCCTTCGAGAGCCTGAACTGGGTGGGCTGTCGCCTTGGTAATAGCGCTCTTCGTACTCATCGCGGTGATGACGACCGCTGTCGTATTCTTTGGTGCTTCGGGCATAATAGTAGTCGTCATCTCGGGCGTCACGGGCGCTCCGCGCCGCCCAATGCTCATCAGCCTCGGACCGACTCACGATCTGGTAATCTGAGTCATCGCGGGAGGGGGCATAGGAGGAAGGGCGGTAGACCTCTTTGATAATTATTGGTTTAGGTTCTTGGTTGATAAAAATATTTTTTGCATGGTAATGATGCTCGTGTCGAAGGGATTGTTCGGTGGAGGGATGGGGGTGACTGGGTGTTCGACTGGGGCTGGTTGACTCACGATCGTAATCTCTCTCCCTACGATACTCGTAGTCGTACCGACTATCTCGGTCATGGGGGCGCCGGATAACAACCTCGCGCTCGCTCATCGGGGGCTCTTCTCGACGATACATGGAGTCTCTTTCTGACGGAATGACGTAACGTCTGACCGAGTAAGATCTTGGTTCGGACTGGCGAGAGACCTCGTCCCAGTCACTGTCTCTGTAGGGATACGTCATGAGAATGAGAACTTGAGAGTAGACAGATCAAATCAAGCAGAATGAAATCGATCCGATCAAAAGTAGGTATCGGGGTTGGGAAGTTCAGTTTATATAGATGGGCCTTGTAATAGCGGGGTAGTGCAGGATCAAACAAAGAAAAGAAATCTTTCAGTGCGATGGTCTGGACAGATAGCCCCGATAAACCAATAGAGCGGACAACAATAATGATAGTATGATTTAGAATGACGAGGTAAAATAGACAGAGGTGCCGAAACTTTTCGAGGCGAAAAAGATGGAGGCTGGAAAGAAGGAGGGAGAGGATTTTGACAGTTTATGAATTGGGGATGATCAGGCTTTTAATAAGGATAAAGCGACTAACCAGCCAACGGTTAGGCGCAGCAGCCAAGTGGAGCGGGGCAGGCGCAAGAATAACAGCATGCATAATAAGGCGTAACAAAGATAAGATGCAGAGTAAACCAGAAGTTGGACAATAAAATAAAAACAAACGGCAAAGAAGGGGGGGCAAGGGTGGAATAATATAGTAATTATCTATCCCTTGCCATCTGCCTCATGGGAATTATCCCGCCGTTCCGGTCACCATATGGGGTAATATAATGTGTGGAGAAACAGGCGCAACATGATCTCACGGGCGCAAAAGGGAAAAACCAGAAAATTGAAAATGGAACTGCACAAAGGCTACTCACCAGTCAATGGAAAGAATAAACTGTATCGATGCCCAACGGGGAAGACAGTGATGTGCGGGGGATATCAAGAGAATGCGGCTCGGGCGAAAACTGCGATCGAGGGATATGCCGTCCACTCAGGGTAAATAATTACTGGAGCGAGACAAAGATATTAACAAGATTGGAATTGCGGGGATCAGAGAGGAGGAAAAGAGAGAAAAAAGCTAGAAAATCCTGGCCGTTATATACGCAGCAAGGGCCCGCTGAGGAGGCTGATAATTGTTAATAATGCCTTGAGTCAAGGGGTCCATCTGGTGACGTCGTTGTATAGTCAGCTAACTTGGCTGAAAATGAGGTCGCCGGTCTTCTTGGTGAAATCTCTCTTCTGAGAGTGTTGTAAAGTTTGGAAATTGGACGTCTCCAGGCATTGCTTCGCAATTACCCGATTCGATATCTGTAAATGCATTTAACAGTATTCTTCGTTGTTGGGCTCAAGAGATCATCTCCCATCCACTCGGATGGAGTAGACGGCATTGAGATAGATCGCTGGTCAGTTCCGCACGCCCCAGCCGTGCCCTTGGGATATATGAAGCCAAGACAATATAAGGCCACGGGATTCAGGATAATCATCGACCAGAACGCCCTACATGTCCGCAGCCAGTCAGGAGGACGGGACTCTCGAGACCCTCGGACTGGCTCCGGATACGGGCGTTATTAGTTAAGATCTCCAGCCATGATTGTCCATTGATGAGTGGCAACTGGAGTTCATGACTGTGACATAAATACCGCTGACTCAAAGATATTCATCTCCAAGAGCACGTTGCCACCCGGTGAGAGCCGTTGGAGCCGGGGGGGGAGAATAATTGTTGCAATGCCTGGCGTCGATTGCGCAATTGTTTGCTTCCACCTTCACCAACCACAAAGCGAGGCTATCCCTCCCCGATTTGATACGGCGATTTCTTTTCATATCACACTGCATCTGTCGTTTATTGTTGAAGCCTAACTCGGGCCTCAAGCTTTGAGCTTCTTCCCTGTTCTAGGATTTGTATGTGTACCAAAGCAAGGCACGTTTCTGAAGTGTAGATACATAGATGTAGAGATCGGTTCAACACCAACCATGCCGATCCTCTCGACTTCTCGAAAAGACCAGCAGGGGGCATCTTCCAGAATCCCGCTAGAGCAACGCCTAACAGGATTGCCCCAGGTTAAACAGCCAGTTAAAACTTCGAGTTCGTGGCCGTGTTCAGCCTTGCGCCCGACACAGCCCTGAGTTCCATTTCATGGCGCACACGGGCATACAAAACTTCAACTTCCCTTATTGTTTCTTTGAAGAGCGACGGAAAACAATAATTATTGATGATAATATGTCAAACGCGACGACGCCCCAGGTTGCCTCAGCGACTTTGAAGCTCCGGGGGCGTGGTCCGACATGCAGAAGCGCGGGTTTTGTTGTATTCTATTCATGAGGAGTTGGTGGTTTGGGCTTGTTTTCCAGGCAGCAGATTTATTTAGTTATAGTTCCATTCAGAGCCAGTTGCTAGACCACGTTTCTTGCTTTCAACCTCTAGGTAGGTAAACTTTCGCTTGTCAAAGTCATATATATATACTACAGATCTTACGAGCTTGTTACAGCCTCGTCTACATTCGAATCGTTAGTGTGAGGCATATCATATATCTAGGTGTTTCCCTCCCATGCCCACAATATCTGCTTTACACTTGTTTCTGTAGAATTTTCATAAATCCACCTTTCGTCTACAGACTACCTAGGTACTATACATACTTTTTACTGCGCCCGCTTTCTCGAACTACCGAACTGCTGCGGCTTAAATATCCATGTCACAGGTCTTCATATTCGGGATGAAGTTATCTATTTTGTCAATGATGAGTCAAAATCTGCACTTCCAAAACTCATCTGTATTGCAATAATATGCAGTGCGTTGACACTGCAGTCTGCAGCTCTCAGTCCTATTGCGGCTGGCCTTTTGTCCCATATTTCTTTCTTTCTTCTTCTAATACTTTGCATGTACTTTGTGTGATAGAGAGGAATGTTTGCTGAGCAAGGCTGCCGTTGGCGTATGCTGGCCGTCGTTATCAAAGATGAGGCGGAATTGGACATATGCAGCCCCATTGTCAATTATTTGGTGAACGGTCATCTGATATTATCTGATTGAGAAGTAGGAAGAGGAACTGACTGATATTAACCCTTTTCTATCAATAGGCAAAGGAATGGAACAATAGTGTCTAAAAAGAATGTTTTTGTTATGATTATTAGATATGAGGTTTTAAATACATTTATCAATTTGAAGCCTCACCACCGAGTAGTATGAGTTGTGTGTTCTTGCCTTGGTTATTGCCTTGGCTATAGAGCATATATGCTAGCACAAACTCTTTGAATGTTATCAGTATATCTCCATGCAGCATGGAATTCTTGGTGGAAAAATTTCACAGAGTCATCCGGCCCGATGGGACCTAATCCCCTGTAGCTCTCCTTAGCAATATACAACGTATTGTTGGGTTCCTTTCCTAAGAATTTAACATTGAATAGATTAAGCCATCTTCAAAAGCAAGTGTTCAGCTCCGTCTTACCTTGACCGTTCAAAACGGCTGTCATCAACCTTAAGAAGCCATTTATTTTCTCCAACGCTGATCTCCCAGACCTCCTTCTTGTCATCAGAAGGGCATATTGTAACCCTCAATTGGATGGGGAAAGGTTAAGTAAGGTAAAGCAGGAAGCATATTAGAAAATGAGACCTGCTCACCATCCCATTTCCCCAACTGCACCCACAGAGCAGGAACCCATCAAAGTTCAGGGTTTAATCAGATGGCAGTCCAGAGGGATCCATTTCAATGAGCCGACTTGGTCTCCCCTCAAATCACCTAGGGAGATATATTCAATTGCTCTGCAATTCCATGGTTAGACTCTAATAAGAATAGGACTCGAACTCAACATGCCTTTTTGATTCCTTTCTTGCGATTGGAACCATGATAGAAAGCGTGATTCCGCAGCGAAAAAAAGCCAAATTGCTTGCCATTCACCAGCGAGATTTCTTAAGGGAAATGTTAGCTAGGGAAATTAGAGAGAAAGGAGATGGCGGCTATTGCACGAACCTGTCACATTAACAACGGTACAGGCTCGAATGGTCCATTAACGGACAATGACTCCGATATCATCGTCTCTCATGGAGGCAGCTTGATTGCAAAATTGCATTTGTTGCTAAATAATTTTTTTTTTTAAAACGAAGATCTGTGTCTGTGTCTTCGGGTCTCATATCTGACTGATTGTCTGCGGCGACGGGTCAAGTTTCCACACCTTCCACCCCCGCATCCTGCAAGGCTACAAATAAGCAGAGTATGCATCCCGTTCCGCCTGTCAGTTAGTTGAAGGCGGATCCATTTCTGAATGATATCTGGCCTGTGGGTTATATCGCTTTATACGGGGTTTGATCATATCATTCGTAAGGAACCCCACCCGCCCGTGATAACATTTGAGTCCAGAACCCACAACCATGGCAAAAGTCAAGATAACTCCCCCTCTTCCCCCCCCGCCTCTATGACGACTGTCTCTTTTCTTGTGGTCCGGGCTGGTTTGCGGGGTGGAATGGTCTAGGCACGGAAATGCAGCGGAACTGGTTTTTCATTTTTCGTTTTTCATTTTTTTTTTCAACATGACAGTCCAGAGTTGGAAAAGTTGGCAGGATCCTAGCATTGGAATAAATACAAACTGTTTGTTGCACCGTGAAACAACGAAACCCCCCCCGTTGACGACGCAAAAGCAGCAAGAAGTTAAGTTATCCTAGGTATAAAGGTATAAAGGATGGGGTCTGGGCTCAAGTCAAGCGTATGGTGGATGGACGCAGACAATCCATACAATCCCTAACGGTGGGCGTTTTTCATGGAGGTTGAGTGGCCAATTTGCTGATATAGAGAGCCCTTGTCGAAATCACTATATATCCATGGGAGCTGGCAACAAATGGACAACGTTCTCTGCAAGCCCCATTGACATAGACGGCTGGCCAACGTGGAGAAGCCAAGGTAAACGTCAAAGGTTGTTGATATCCCCCTCATCCGCAGCGTCATATTAGCGGCGAACCTGATATTTTGACATCTACGTCTAGGCTTCAGGCATGAAAGGTGTTTCACTATGAGGATCACAAGTACATGTAATGTACATGTACTGTACAATATAAAATATGGCATTCTTAATCGAAGCCAAGTATGTAAATTCAAGAGAGCTGTTAACAACATGAATAATATAGCTCATGGAAGGTGGTGCTGGGTATACAGTACTACCTATGTAGGTATTTCAATCGGCCGTATTTGATACGCCAGTTGTTGACAAAGACGACCAGAAGGCGGTCAGGCTGGCATGATGGCTGCTATTGGGGGGTACCTGTATTTAGCGTGAAATTTGTGTGGGGCGCCAGGTATCTCTCAAGTATTCCCAACAGATCGGCATGGGAAGACTGGTCTGGACCGACTATTGAACACGCGTCATGTATTGTCACGCCCCTTCCAACATTAAAATTACCGATACAACTTGCCCAATGCGGTATCTTTCAACCTCAGGCCAACTTCCTTTCTTCCATCTTCTATCATGATCCCATCATCATCTTGACAACTCCAACAACTCGAACAATAAATAGAATCGGAATCAGCGTCAGCGTCAAGCATCAGCATCATCCCCTTTACTTGTTGATCACCCCCTCCTCACTGGGGTCTCTGTTCCCTTTCCTCCGTCTACTTATCTCCTCCATCTCACTCACTCTCTTTGCCCCCCGCGCTCCAATCCAACCCTTGCTCACTAACACGGCGCCGTTGGATGTATTGCTACCTGCACCCCGGCACGCCTAAACGGTCCAGTCCTTGAGCCAAGTTCTCCAGACCTTCTTCGCCCTTGATTCGACCCCTCTCCTCGATCGTCTTTTCACCCACCGGATTCCCGGCATTATTCAGCGTCATCGCCCCTTGGAAGAAGGTTGCTGTCGCTGGCAGCCTAGGCACTGGCAGCCGTCTTGCATAGTTAACCCTGTCGGGTCGTTCTGCTCTGGAATGTGACCGCCATTTTCGTGTTAGCTCGGCTTCGTGGGCTGTTTTCGACGTGGGCCGCCCCCATTGGTCTTGACCCGCTAAATCGTTTCTTCCGTGCAACAGTTGTCAAGCTAGCTGGATCTCGCCTGTGACTTTTGATTCCATAGGGCTCAAAGCTGGCCACGACGCCGCTTAGGAAAAAGGAGACACAACGAAAAGAAACCAAGCAAACAAACACCAGAAAAAAGACGACTAAAAACCGCCCCGGAACGCCAGGAACGTGGTGCGTCCGCGCACGAAAGGCAAAAAAAGAATAATTTAACAACTCATTGATCGACAATTAAACTTTTTTTTACTTTCTTTCTTTCACTTCGCCTCTGTCCCTTTTTTAAACTTCTGGAATAACATTGGGGGGAAAACAATTACAATAAACAACTAGCAAAACTAACACCAACCAAATAGCCCTTCAGCCTACTTGAGCCCCTGTTCTTTTTGGCCCAACGTCTGCATCTTCCAACCAGAATCTCTCAATCATGATCTTCTGTTGCGCAGTCTTGCAGCAATAACAGCAACCATTGACAACAAACATCCGACACTTCCATCCCACCACCTCAACTGTACATGTACCTCTAATGCGACATTTATTTCCGAACACAGTATGAAATCACGCCCTTACATCTATTAGCCTGTTTTTTGAGCTGTGTAACGTCTGGGAGCATTCGGAACAAATCTGCGGGCTGGTCCCTGCGTACTTCGCCCTTTCCCGTGTCTTGAAACCACTGAAAACCTGCTTCCTGACTTCGTCGCTCTGACCATGACTTCATCAAACAACCCTTCCCTTTCCAATAATCTACCAGCCGATGACAATACTGCACTAACCCACACTGGGGGATCATCGGCTACCCGAACAAGTTCTGGCCGCCCTGGTGCGCAAGGTTCTTCTGACGTTCTTGCCTCGCCAGCTATGCTCCAGACTCCATTTGTGGGCATGTCTTATCATCACAGATATCCCTCTGCCGGACGATCAGCCCCTGTGTCGTCAACGAACTCGGTTACTTCATCACGCGAAACCTCTCCCATCCGTCCCCTTAGATCCATAAACTCCGCAGCAGCATCAAGATCAGTCTCGCGATCACGCAAAAATAGCCAGGAACTGAGTCCGAACCGCGCCCCTACACCCTCTGCTGTCGCGCTCCGACGGAATCTCTCCAATGTGAACAAACCACAATTCCCACCACCTTTGGCCGAACCGCCCGCAGACTTACCCCGTCCCAGTAAATCCAATAACATGCCTTCGAAACATGGCGACTCATCACCACAATGGCCTATATCTCCCAGGCTCAAATCACCACCTCCGCCGGTTCTGTCGTCACGCAACAACCTCCCTCACACATCATCAAAGCGATCAGACCATGACATTACTATGGCAAACATGTCCAGCAAGAGGAACCCCCCACCCGCAGTCGAGGTCGCCCAGTGTGCAAATGCGCCGGAAGAGGAAGCTGATGATAAATACAATCGCCAAAACACACGAGTGGCTTTGAATAGAGGAGGTAGCGGGACGGGATCGATTTTGGAAACAGTACAAGAAGCTGGCGCTCTGACGGAGTCACCAGTAGTTCTTCCCCGGGAAGAAAATGTGGATGAATCTGTGCCGTTTGTTGCAAAAGCTGGCGTGGAAAGTGGAAGCGATAGCGGTGGGAACAAGAGCAAACCAAGGATATCATCGGCCAACACGAGGCCGGGAGATATTATTGCCAAGCGCTCGTTCACTTCGCTGAGTGCATCTCGAGGGAAGCTTGGTGATGCGCCTGCTAGGAATATGATTATCGAGGCAGAAACAGTTAGCTCTATACCCCAAGTATCTCTTGGTGGTGGTGCAGGCGAACGTGGGGTTTCCGCAAGAACGGATATCGGAGGTAGCGTCAGGTTGAAAGCAAGCGACGAAACTATTCGACCGAAAAAGGAAAAGAAGAAACCAGTTCGCAAGACGACAACACTCCCGGCTGGTACAGGTTTGTCATAACCCGTGTTCAGTTCAGTTTACTATCGAGTACTGTCTTATTAACTAACCATAATTTTGCCTGCAGTTTCGTCTAAAGCAGACATATTTGAGGCTAAAGTTGCCAGCGCTGTTGATGAGGCTGATTCTTCAGATTCTGCGGAAACTTTTGTTTACGAGTCAAACCCCCCAGATTCTCATCCTGCTCGGCAACTTCGATATCATTCGAGAACTCCCAGTACTACGTCAATGACTAGCCAAGCCGACCAATACGGAGGCCGGTCACGATTAGGTCTCAGGGACCAAACCATTACTGGGAAGAGGAGTATGAAGTTTACGAATGCCGGGTATGGTACTTTGGACGGTGATGGAGACCAGTCTAGTGGCAGGGGAAGCGGAAGAACGAATGGGCATATCCATACGACACGTCATTCCCACATCGGTCGACAAGGGAGAAATGGCCATACATCGGTCATCGACCAGTCCCCATTTCTTGTTTCCCAGAGTCCGAAGTCCTCGAGACATGATTTGAGCAACGGGAGTAAACAAGCCTATCGTGGTTCGCATAGCTATCGTATGACCGGTAACCCTAAAAAGAATGGTGATTCATATGGTTACGATTTCGATGGTGAAGGCGCCGATGATGAGCGAACGCCGCTTGTTGGGTCTGTTCGTGTGACTCGCAGCCGTCACGGCCGCCGTCCCAACAGTGCGAGCCTTCGTCAGATGGAGTATATGGAGCAACGCCAAAGAAGCTGTTTTTCACGATACGGCTTCTGTATTATTTTCTTGGTTTTTCTATTTCTACTCATTGGAGGAGCGACTACGGCTGTTGTTGGGCTGATGAAACCGCTTAGCGATGTGTACGTCAAGAAGATCCAAAACGTCTTAGCGTCGGAACAAGAGATTATGTTTGGCCTTGAGGTTCAAGCGATCAATCCCAATCTTATGTCGCTTACAATCAACGATATGGATGTCAATATATTTGCAAAGAGCAGATACGTTGGTAGCGAGTCGCTTTGGCACGGTTCTGGTCCTCGCCCAAATATTGTAGTAGTACCACGGACGAAGGATAGCAGAATGCGGGCCCGCTTAGCTAGTGCGGTAAAACAGAATACCGCATCCATAAGCGATGCTACCACACAGACTACTGGCGGCGTCGACAAAGGCACAGATCCCATTTTCAGAGAGCCGCCTGAGGATCCAGCTGGGGACCCGCAGACAATGCTTCTCGGCCGCATCTTTCACTTCGACTCTCCTCTCACCTTCGAATCTTCGCCATGGAAGTACGAGCCATCCGTTTCAATTGGTGAAGTGAGGCTTGCAAAGCCGGGAAATAAAACCGAAGAAGGGGGAACTGCTCGATGGGAACGGGTCTTGCAGCATCCCTTTGAACTGATCGTGCGGGGTGTCGTCAAGTACCAACTACCTTTGACGTCGCGTATGAGGTCTGCTTCGATCAATTCAAAAATCACGGTAGTTCCTAATGATGACAGTGGTGGTGGAGACAAAGGTGGTGATGATAACGACGATGATGATAAAAAGGGTGGACATGAACCCCCAACGACGCCGGGCCACAGCAATAACGACACCATCGCCGAATCCAGTCAATCCTGATTATTGTTGTTGTCGTTCACACCATATTATGCCATTGTGCCGAGAGCTTTATTTACGTACGACCTTTTCTCCACTTGCCATTTGTCTGTCTACCTTCAATTTCTCTTATCCTTTTTTGTCTCTTTTTTCTTTCTACTTATTTACCTTTTTTTGTATACCCACATCGCGTTGCATAGACGGGGCTTTCTTATTCTTCTTTCCTTAATCTCTCTTGCTTTCTATTTTCTCGAAATTGTTTCTTTAGCGGCTATCGGTAATGGGCATAAATAAGCATTGACACTGCAAGGACCACGCGTCAAAAAAAAGACAAAAGGTATGCAGGAACGGTGTTATTTACATGGGGCTTTTCTTTCTATTTCATTTTTTTTCTCCTACTGTTGAATTTCACAGTGGTGGACGCATTACCAACGAAACCATTATAGACGGAAACCGGATCATCCATCCCCCGGGAATTTTCGAAGGAGGAGCAGTATTCCAGAGAAACCTGTGATCTAACTGGGTTTTTTTTTTTTTAACCTCCAGTTTTCCAAACCACCTACACTCATTTTCATCGAACTCGATGTCATTTTCCTTTTTCCTTGTGTCCGAATAATCAAAACCTCTTATACCTAATTCTCCTTTTGTTTTAAAATATCTAATAACGATGTGATGAGATATTAAGATATGCAGAATGTTATAATATAATGATAGGAGTGGGAGATGCACAGAAATCCGTTTTCTAATTACAATTTACACCCCTTCCTTCCATTTCCTTTCCTCTTATCTGGTCCTCATTGACTTGGAAGCATTTTAAATGTTTTGTCAATCGAAACACATTCTAGCCTTTTATACAATTTCTCTTTCAAAACGGGCACGGCCTCATTACATTTGCGATTTCTTTTGTATATATATATATATATATAGTTGAATTCTATTGAATTTTTGGAGGGTTAACATACACACACCATACTTGCGGAACTCTTCCGTCTTTGAACAACCGGGGTTTATAAATAACGCCAACCTCCCCATTCTCTGGATGTCTCCGTGCCCGCGCCTACGCCATGACCATTTCGTGTCTGGGTTTACCTGGTTGACCAGGTCGGCCAACTCACGCCGCTCGGGCGAGCACGCACGCCCCACACGGGCCCCGAACCACACTGCACCATGCAAATACATCAGGCGCTTGACGCGCCCGGACATCTTAACCTATAGCACTTAATTAGTCTTGGTATACTTCATAAACACATGTCAAGCTCGCCAACTCACCTGCTTGCAGATAAGGTGATTTTGAGCACAAGGCCTGCAATGTTTTCTACCTCCTAGGGGGCGGCAACTCGCAACGAAATTTAACATCCCCCAAGCTCGTCAAAGCTTACCTGCTTGCAGGTCAGGTGATTTTGGGCACAAGGCCCACAACAACTTTCTAGCCCCTAAGGGCAACTCGCACCGGAACTCGACATCCCCCATACGAGGGAGACACTTCTCGCAGGGTGTACGCCTAGGGAAAACGATTATGTCAGCATTTCATCATGAAAATATCTCGCCATAACGATATCCCATCACAGCGATATTTCGTCATAGCAATATCTCGTCATAGCGATATCTCGTCATAGCGATATTTCGTCACAGCAATATTCCATCATAGCGATATCTCATCATGGCGATATTTCATCATAGCGACATCCCCATATATGGAAATCTCGCTTGCAACGCACACACAAGAAGAAATTCTCGCTTAAATTGCACACACAAAAGAGAAAAAGGGGCACTCACCCGAAATTAGGAACGTCGATCCCCGAGGGGGCAGGAGCAGAGGTCTTCGCCATCTTATGATGGCACGGCAGGAACGAATTTTAAAATTTTAAAATTTTGATTTAATATTGGATTGGAATAGAAGAAATTGTTATGTCAAGAGGTTGCAAGAAGAAAGAGAGAAGAGAAACATGAAAGACAGGGTGTATGCTTCGGTATGAAGGCGGTAGTTCAAGCTTGTAGGCCTGCAACCCTATTGTTGAAAGGAGATAGCATGTCAAGCGGTTAAGAAGAGATGTATAGTGCGTATTTTGTGCGAAGAATAGGGGTATTTGAGAATGATATCGCATATAGAGGAATCCAAGTTGAGAATAGCATGTTCTCGTGTGAGAGGGTTCATGGAAACACATGGAATTGCGTGGAATCTCATGGAAATTCATGGAAAGCTGTGTATATTGTGTTGTTTGTGAATATCGCGTTGTTGGGTTGCTATGAGAGGCTGGTAAGGAGATAGCAAAACTTCTCACAAGGCATTCGCCTATGGAAATGATTATGTCAGGATTTCCTTGCAGTGGAAAACACTTGTAACACTCTTCCTTATACAAGACAGCTCTCATAGCAACATCTTCATGCATGGAAACAATGCTCACAGCACACACACAAGAAGGAAATCTCACTTGCAGCACACACAAAAAGAGGAAAAACTACATTGAAGAGAGACACTCACTCAAAATTGAGCACTTCAATCTCTGAAAGGGCAGACACAGATGACTTCATCATCTTATGATGGCATGATGCAACAACAGAAGTTAAGATTGAGAAATTGAATTTGATATAGTGTAGAAAAAAAGAAGAGAGAGAAAAATTACATTGTGATGTGACAAGAAGATGAAGAATGAAGAAACAGACAGCTTCTTTTATCTCCTTGCCAGCCTCTCATAGCAACACAAAATGATGTGATATTCACAAATCAACATGATTTCACAATAATAATCAATCTCCTTTGTTATTTATCACACAATGCATCACTTTCCATACATTTCCATGCATTTTACATATATGTTGATGCCAATGTTTTTGAAGTTCAGTGTCAAAGTGAGTGTGACAGCTTCAATGATTTTTCAATGATCTGCTTCATTGAAATATCCCACATCACTGACATGAAAGGCTATGGCTGAAGTTGTGAAATTTTTGAGTTTCTTCATGCTTTTTGCATGGAATTTCTCAACATATTTGTGCATTGAGTGTCCTGACATTCCAGGATCCTTCAATTCATCTTGCCATAGAGGTGTTAGGCCAAGGAGGGGGTGGTTTGTCAACACCATGCTCGTTGTCAGTGTTGAGCGAGTGGTATCAGAGGGCGTGTTTTGGCGGTGATTAGGTTCGCTATGAGCGTCAATGCCCTGTATGTCGGGTAGTAAGACCGCGTGGTGCATACCTACCTAGGGGCCTAGGTATATATATATATATATATATACACTATACCCCGTCAACCTTTCCCCTGAAGCTGGCCAACGGCCTATTTGTTGGTTTGACGACAAGCTCCTTCCAGGCGTGTTTTCACCCCTCACTATTCTTGGTTGCGCCTTCTCTGATGCTGCTCCTGAGTCACACCTTCTCCTTTATATTCTCATTATGCACTGGGAAGGAACGGTTCATCGCTCCTTCTGTTTCAGGCGGGCTGATGGCGTGTAACTTCCTATTTTGAAAGTCGGAAAGCCAATAACGGATTGTGCAGGATAAGTTGTCTGATAGATATCTAGGTTCCTGTGGAAGAGACGCTGCACTGTAAATGATCAAAAACCACCAAGCCGAGGGAGACATTCTTCAACAATAGGCATTATTCGGCCATCTCGACACATTTGAACTGTCTACGGTAAGTATGTATGTATGGTCGAGATGGAGGAAAGTGAAAAAAAGAAGCACAAGATTTTGGACCGCAAAACTCAGGGACTGCTCATGACTTTCATTTTTAGAATCAATCATCCGCTCTATTTACAGAGCGTGTGCCCATAAATGCTAAAAGAGAACAGGGAGAAAAAAAAAGGAAGAAAAAAAAGAGAAAGGGGGAAGCCAGAACAACATATAAGATTTGGATTTTTTTTAAAAAAAAGCTTAGAAAACAAGAGCCGCTCCCTTTGTCTTCTTGTCACCACTGTAGGAAGAAAGTATTAGCAAGAGTATTATTTCCCAATATAGCAGCAAGCTTTGTATATATATATATATATATTGAAATGTTAACGTACCCCAACTCGAAGTGCTTGCATCGTTTCAGAGCCAGCTGGGCCTTGGTCTTGCAGACTGTGCACTCCAACCGCAGAACAACCTTCTTTGTGGTCTTGGCCTTCTTCCTGAACACGGGCTTCGTTTGACCGCCGTAACCGCTCTGCTTACGGTCATAACGACGCTTTCCCTGTGCGAATAGCGAGGCCTAAATTTGCGAAGAGATACACCATTCAGCACACATTTAATTACTCTCTCTCCATCGTCATCATGAGAGTTTTTGCGGGAATTATAGCTCTCACCTTTCCAGCTTTGTACTGGGTGACCTTATGCTGGGTGTGCTTCTTGCATTCCTTGGACTTGCAGTACGTCCGGCGGGTTTTGGGAACGTTGACCTGTTGGGAAGAACCCGGATATCAATCAGCATCACTGTCTAGAACTTCTTCTCGCTATTATCCCCCCCTCCTTAAATAAAAGCATGGCATCTTGGCTGAACGAGTTTCAGTTGCTTGTGGTATATAGAAACGGCAAATCGATTGTAGTGTCGGACGCGGGTTGTTTTCTTTGGGGGAAAAAGCTATCCGGAAAGTTTGTGCGATTGGGACGTTTTTGCGAGATCCTCCTGCGCCTCTGCTGGACGCAAATAAAACCTTAGTCCGTGGGCGATTTATCGAACAAAGGTTGTCGAGCATTCCGCAAAATGTAGAGGATATTTCCAATTCCGTTGCCTTTTTTTTAATTCTTTTTTTCTCTCCCCCGCGGCGTGTCGTCGTCCATATACTCGACACATCGGGCATATCCCACCACCACCGCCCCTCGATATTCCCCACGCATCTCTTTTCCGGGGGAAAATAGCGACAGAAAAGGAACAGGAACAGGAACAAGACTCTTACCATTTTGACTGAATTGGCCGGCTGTCGAACTGGGTGATGTCGCTGGGTGTCCTGGGTTGTTCCGAGTCTGCGGGCGTTTGAGTGTTTGCCCAGTTAGTTGTGGGATTTCGTTCGCTTAGGGCCATATATGGACACGCTAGCCGCTTTGGGACAACACCACCAGGTCTAAACAATACCTACAGTAGGGATGGATTAATTCATCTTGGGAGTAGCTATACATACATAGTCCAACAGGTATCACAGAACAAACCGCCGATTCAATACTTAGTTGGCACATCTCAACGCTTCCTCGACTACAATGCTCTCCCCTCCACCATACCAGATCCGCCCCTTTCTGCATACCAGTCCATCACCCCCTTCTCCTACCACCCAGTTACTACTCCCCGCGGCAGCTGATCCATCCTGTCGCGGCCAGTAGTCCCTTTCAAGCCATTTATTAATCCCATCTATCTCAGAAATAAATTGCCGGACACGTTCTGCATCTAGCGAACTTCTATTTCCCTCTCCTTCACTACTACTATTACTTCGCAAAAATCCATCTTGACTGATAAACCTAGCTATCGTGATATGTGCCGACGGGACGATATATCTCGACGCGACTTTGGCACCTAGTCCGTTTACTAGTGAAAAGATATCTCTCCGAAGGTGGTGGTAGGTATAATGATAACGGTGGTCCAAATGGCCGCCTACTTGGCCTGTCTTGTTCGGGGTGACCACGACTTCACCAGCGGCGGGAGCAAAGCTGAGGGCCAACCCCGCAACGTCGTAGCTTACCATGGGCTTAATTAGACACGAGTGGTGCTTGGACGAGTAGTTGACAATGTCTGATATACTATGGCCTATAGATGATATCATTTCTTCCATTTCTGGCTCGGTCAGCGAGTTCGCCATGTCTAGAACTGTTAAGTGAAGTCGTTCGAGGGGCATAAGCCATATGCCTAGAAAGAAATATTAATATAGGCAACCTCAAAATGAATGTTTTCCTCATCTGGCAAACTTACTTGGAGCAGCATCCCGGAGTCTAGTTTGGATTATCTCCACGAGCCGCCGTACTGGCGCGGGTGGACGAGCCCATAGAGCAACGCAGTTTCGGGGGTCCACGAAACTTGGGTCCCTCGCAGGGCCGTCTAATTTTGCTAGGGTCATGTCAAGGCTCCATCCCTGGAACTTCGAGTCAAGTATTAAGGCCTTTTGCTGCGAATTCCTTGCAGAGCGGTGGTCGCTATAATGCGCTTGGATTTGAGCCTGGGCAGCTCAGTGGACCCGTTAGTTTGATTAATACGTCTCCGGTATATTTATAAGTAGGATGGGACATACCGGGTCGTTAGCACATTCGGCAAGGAGCGTCTCGAATGGGTTTTCAGTATCTCCTGTATTGATAAATTGGTCGGCAGAAGGCTCCCTATCCTTGAGCTGTGGCATTTCTCTTTAAGTTTTCTAAAATAAATAAAAATCGTCTGGATTGAAATACCAGTGATGTTCTCATCGGTTATTGTGATGTATAGATTGCGGGAATTCGGACCACTCAGCTAGGAGCGGGGGAATAACTACATCGGCTTTTAACAGTCAGAGAAATGGAGTTTATCATTGCTTTTTTCATACTTGAAAGTTGTAAACATTCATTCATACGTTGGTGATATACATGTAACTACGGTGCTTATCAGATCAGATGTGACTAACCAAGAGTGACCTCACAACAACTTCAAACATTCTCGCAGCCTGGCTTGACTCTCTCACTCTTTGAATATAAGAACAAGAACAAAGATACCGCCAACCAATATCTCCGACTCTCTACGAAATATAAGACAATCCAACCAGAGCTCTCAACAAAAGTCAACCCTCTTCTTTACAGGCGCTCTCTACCCTCCGGTTCAGCATCCTCGCCCCCTCCAGGTCCTATCACCAACTACTACTACCACCACAATGCTTATTAAGTGAGTCCATAACTGTTCGGAGTAATAATAAATAAAATAGATAAAAAGTACTGAAAGCTAACCAAAACTCTCCCTCCCTTCTCTCGACAAAATAGAGTCCGAACACTGTCAGGCAAAGAGATGGAGCTGGACATAGAACCAGACTACAAAGTGCGCTTTTCACTGCCCCTCCCCTCCCCCCTCCAAGCCAAATGTATAGCAACGGCTGACGTTTCAACTTTCCTTTCCACTCCTGCCAGGTATCCCGCATAAAGGAACGTGTTGAGGAAAAAGAGGGCATCCCACCGACACAACAGAGACTAATTTTTGGAGGGAAACAAATGTACGTCCCCCGTCCTGCGGAGAGGTGATAAACCCTTTTGGCTTGGGGAGAGGCCTCATGTCATGAAACAATATTTTAAAAACACTCGTTGATGATAGCGCTAATAAATACCCCGCTGTTTTGCTTTTATTTCGAAATTAAACAGGGCAGACGATAGAACCGCGGCGGAATACAACCTTGAAGGCGGCGCCACGCTACATTTAGTCCTCGCTCTTCGTGGCGGCCATGTTGTATAGAAAACAAAATCCAAAGAACAAAGAACAAAAGAATTCTTCCCACAGACTTTTTCTTTCTTTCTTTTTCTCTTTCTTGTCTTAGCCGGAGGCTACATACCCAGGTAGTTACATGCATATCCGCCTGCTTGCTTCTATCTATACCTATCTGCTCGTCGATCGATAAATCCAACCCCTCTCATTCCTTCTTTCCGGCCGGCGTTGTGGGACGAGATGAAACTGGGCGAGGGGATGTTTACTCGCGAGGACTGGTGATCTGGCTTGGTTATTTACAAAAACCGTGGATCTATTCCGGACTCGTAGAAAGATGGATATCTACATGGGATCGACATCATATTTGTTGCTGGCTTGGAGAAAATAATCACATATTAGACTCCATGGATTGCTTGCCTATGGCCTTCATCCATCTCCTGTTCCCATTCCCATTGCCATTGCCATTCCCAACGTCATAGCTGTCTCAGCGTGAACCTAAGCGTGCAGCATATTAGATAACATGGCTGCGTAACTCAAATCTCTTTATTATTATTATTATTATTATTATTATTGTTATTTGTGTTATTTATGGTTTAACGAATTCAGATCCCTTCATTCTATAAATTCCCTCCTTTTTTTTGTTTGTGTACGTCGTTTTTTTTTTGGGATTTCGAAAAATAAATATCTTCAATGTAATGTACGTATCGCTTCGCTAACTATTTACATATAAGGAGTAGTAGTAATATTCAGAGAGAGAAAAGGGGGTAAAAAATAAAATGCTTAGCAACAAAATATGGCCGCATTTGTAATGTGGGTATATAAACAAAATATATGAAAGTTGACAAGCCCGTTAAAAAAAATGAAAATTTGAACTCCCGAACCTTTCCCACGGGCTATAGTTATGGGGAAAGGAAGAAAAAGGTCCAACCACCCTCCAATAAACAAAGGAGAGAATATTGAAAAGTGAAAAATGAAAAATCCCACGTCGAGATTGCCCAAAGTAATAAACTCCAACCCTCAACCCCCCAACCCCTCATAGATGTCCCTGCCAGTGTACATATATACCTAGGTACCTAGGGTATGAATCGTCTATGTTTTGTATCGCGCTGCCACGAATTTGTGCTCGTGTGCTAGATTCAAAACATTTCCCCACATCGTATTAGATATTCCCTAGCCCTGTTTTCATCATGACGGTGGAAAAAGAAGAAAAAAAGAAAGAAAAAATTCGCTTCGTGAAAAATGTGATTTAAGAAAAAGGTCGTGTTTGTGTAGATAAAGATTTCGCCTCGTTGTCGTTTGTTGTTTCGTTCCTGCCAGCAGTCCCAAGCGCAGAAGCGTCTATAAGGGAAATATAGCGCAAAGAAGCGGAAAAGGTGAGGTGGGAGGCGTTGGTTTTCTGTGCCAGGGCAGTGAGGGGCCGATATATAGGCTTGAGTATATATATGTTATAACAGTCGTCTCTTTTTGGGCTTGACAAGCACAGATTCTGACACTGGTCGTTTCCTTACAACTGGGCGAGGTAGGCTAGGTTGGGATGTGTTTTGGAGCGCCTTCATCGTTGAATTATGGCTATCTCCGGGCTCACCACTGCCATGTATCCTGACAGTTATTGGCGAAGTTGCAGAAACAGAAGCTTCCTCATTTTTGGTAATTAACGAGTTCTGTCTGCTTATGCCTGAGGTGCGAGACGGGGTGGTAGGTGAGGATGGAGTGAGGATTTTTGATTGCTTTGATCCCGGATTTCGGGAACAGGGGCTGAGGCTGACGCTGCCTCCTGTTGTTGTTGAATATGAAGATCGTGGGTCTCTTGTTTTTGGTCTCGGAATATTTTGCTCAATAGGGCGCTTGTAATCTTCGATCAGCGATCGAGGGGCGTTCACGACCTGCGAGGCACTGCTATTTAGACGATGTGTGGGAATACACAGTCGCTGGTTCCTCTTTACGAAGGGAAGCGCTGACTTCTTGGCAGCCGGTCGTGGTACCTTGGGGGCCTCAAATTTCCAGCGCGGGGCTTGATCGTACGGGGTGGTCCCACGGCCTCCAGACTGTTTCGCGGCCGGGACAAAAAGAGGAGAAATACCACCCATTTTACGGTCAAGGAAAGCATGTCGTTGGATCGCTGTTGGTTTCTCCTTGGGAAGTCGCATTTTCTGCGTATCCACCACTTTGGAGCTATGTTTGGCCTTTTTGGAATCAAGGCCAAGCAGCGCAAGTTTCATCCGTTCTGCATCTTTATCTACTTCTCTGGCGGTTTTCTCCAGGAGTTCATGGTAAACATCGTACCAGCTATCAGGGTTCTCGGGGAGGACAAGTTCATCGAAACCGGGAACGTCACGCTTGATAAACTCGATCCATAACTCTGCATCATGCTCGAGGAGGTGCGGCGACTTGAGTTCAAGCTCATGCTATGGCAAGGGGTTTCGAGTCAGTGAAAAATGTTCAGGGAACTACCTAGGTAGTTATGTAAATGAACATTAATAATGCTTGATTTGGGGGGAGGGAGGGGGGGGGGGGGGGGGGGGGGGGGTCGCATACAAGCTGCTCTGGGTTCTCTATTTTTTGGAGGATTGGTCTGATAAGATCATAGCGGGCCAAACCGATATCATCGATTCCTATAAGCCACAGTTAGACACGGTCTTTATTCGGTTTTCAACGTTAAGAAAAAAAGGGAGGCGGGATCCATACGTTTTATAATCTTCATGCATGCCTTTCGCGCAAGGTGGAGCAATGATGGGGCTGGCATTGGATAAGACACAAGGAAAGCGGCGTGGTTAAAGGCGGGTTAACTACATGGAGAGGTTTTTGATCTGGGGAGACCACTGGAGCAAAAGAACAGAGAGGGATATGATGCGGCGGCCTCGGGGGGTTCAGATAGATAGATGTGAAGTTGTTCGAGGGTAACTAACTATATATAAAATCAGTACTTGGGTAGATTGACTACTACCTAGGTATCTTACTGCGTATTATACATATTTGCCGAGTGGGGTTTGGCGTCCTCCCGATCGGGCAACGCGCGTGCACGGGCCTGCCGCCGCTTTCGAGTTCTATAAAAGGGCCACCTCCTCCCCCCGACTCCATCTTGCGACACTTGACCCCCTCCACCCCCTCCACACTACATGACCGAGCTCTTTGCGATGGCAACGAGCCCTTTGAGCATCGACGTCTCGGTCGTCGGATCGGCCAAGATGCAAGAACGAGCTGAGTTGCATTCCACTCAACCTGCCTCTCTTGCACCCTTCCTCGTCGCGCGCGCACATCTGAAGGCTCTTGCTACTGTGGCATGCACAATCTGCCTCGAGAGTGCCTTGCGCGACAACCTAGCCAATCGCAAAAATACCTTGCAGTGACATGGCTGGCCCTTGCATAGACCGCCGTGCGGCACATTTTGCGACGTTGCGAGTTACAGGCACTGGCAGCAGCATCTGCCTCAGTCTTGGCTGATCTTCGAGAGAAGGACCGATTTGAGATTGAACCGGATATCCCTCTCGAAGGCCGTCGCGACCGCAACCATCCTTGTGTTGTAGTTTGTTGCTGTTCACCCTCGTTTCAAGGTATTCATTCAGGAATACTACGGGGATTGCGGACAAATGGACACGGAGAGCAGACAATCATTGAAGTCAGGCAGGCAGAGTCGTCTGACCTCAGATGCCGCTCCATCTGGCCTTTACATCCATTTCATCATCATCACCTACTAGTGGCTGCTCATTTATCAAATCAAGATCAGCTCCTTACTCCTTCACCTCTTCAAGAAGCCAAGAGTCTTCTAATAGCTCAGGGAGTGATACTCTTGGTTCTGGCATCCATCCAATCATGTTGTGAATGAATTTGAAGAAGACTGGCGTTCGCGGCCACAAGAATATACGAAGACGAGAAAACGCGGAAATCAAAATATTTCTGGTCAGTAAGTAATGACGAAGGTGGAATGGCTAGGACTTCGAATAGGTAAGCGCTGAAAGGAGGTCGTTAGTTCATTGATTCATGGGCAAAATGTTCTGCTCTATTAATAGGCCCTTCTCATGCCTCAGTTCCCCTCTGCAAATGAATAGCTTCATCAATCTTAAATTACAAGACGCCAGATTCAAGGAAATTTCTGAGCAAGAATAATAGAGGGATCCTGCAAAGGCCTGTTGTCAGCATGGCCTTTCATATAAGATTAACTTGGTGAATAGATGGTGTTTTTAGTGATATTCACCCTTCATGCAGTGGAGCAGTATGTATGAGAGACACTTTTGCATGAATTCATGACAGAATTCATGATTCTTTCTATGTGATCACACAATGTTATATAATATCAATTTTGTAAATTTTAAAATGGTCTGATTATAAAATGAACATCATTTCATATTATTTTAACAATTATAAAATAACACTTGTAAAAGCTTTTGTAAAAAATATTAAAACTTGAAGTGCAGAAAAAGAAAAAGAATCACAACTAGTTAGTAGCTGAAAATTTCAGCCATTGCAAAGCTTTTGACACCTATAGAATAACAAGTAATTGTAAGCAGGGATAAGTAAAAAAAGAAGAAAAAATACAACATTTATCATGTTTCATTTAACACAACATTAAAATTTTTTTTTTTTTTTGGGACCAATTTATAAGAAAGTCGGTGGAACGGTTAACCGCCAGCTCCGCACGCGATTTACGTATTGCCTGGGCCAAAACGGAGCTTTCAACACCAACTTCCGTACAACCACTGCCGAGTTCTGAGAGGTCCAGTTTGAGGGCATGAGAATGCGCATTAGGACCATAGAACCACTATAATTGTAATAATCGCGAATTAGCTACGCCTAGCAGTATTTTATTTATCGCTTTAACAGCGGGTTACCTACCACTCTCTCCCCTTTGATGGCCGGGCTGCCCGAGGCATCCCTGCCCCAAATTTCCCAGAAAGCAGATATCTTACCCACCCATTTCAAGCCATTTATCGTAATCGGTCCCTCTGGGTCCGCATCGAATGGATCGCCGGCCTCGGGGATAGGAATGTCAGAGCGTGGCTTAGAGAGGTAGTTGGAGAGCTTAAGTGGCGGTCGAAAGAGAGGCTTCTCCAGGATCTTTATTATGACAAAGTACTTTGTATTGGATGATTTGGAGAGTATCAACTTGGCAGTTTCAACCATATCATCGTACTTTTCACTAACACCAATTTCAAGGGCGAGGAACGGTTGTCGTGAGGTAGACCTGATTGCAAGATCAGGAATGAAGCGGATGGCATCCCCCTCAAAACCGGTGTAGAAAGTTAAGTTTGAGTAGATTTCGAACGGTAATTCTACATTTTTAGAGGTAAAGTGATCATTGAGCTTGCGCCTTGTTGCTTCAACAAGACGCTCATGAATGGGAGTTGTTCTGTGGAGAATGGATGTGGCCGACAGCTCTCGGTTGAAACGAAGACGCTTGATTTTACCTCTATCAGATCTAATAAAGATATCAGCATGAGAAAGTGCAGCACAGCAGAGGCACGGTTTCTGAAAGACATACTCTGAGCTGTTGAATTTGTCTGATAAAATCGAATGTTCCTGTGGTGTAGTTTTCAAACGAATAGCTTCCCGTGGAAAATCAGTTGGATATGCGCCAGCATAAACCTGCTTCAGTTGTTCTTCGCTGAGGGAAGAAAACTCCTCCTCACCGTTACCACTATCGTGGCAACGGCCATGACGCGACGAGTGGATCGGCCTTTGACCAATGCGATGTGATTTACTCGTAAGGGGCAGAAGACGCGTTGAGGGCCTGAGAGTGTTTGAAATCCTTGCTAAATACATTTTAACTTGTTAGAGGCAGGCTTAAAAGTGCTAGTAATAGAAAAAAGGGCTGACTTCTATGGTTGGTTCGTCAGAAATGAACTAACCTTAACTATCCGAAGTAACGTATTCAGTTTTAGGTAAAGCGAATGATTAGAGGCCTTGGGGTTGAAACAACCTTAACCTATTCTCAAACAGTGGTTGTATGTACAGTATTCTACGGAGTAGTGAGTGATTATATGCTTTTTGTGGGGGCGCTAGTCCGTACTCATGTTGACAGAAGATAGAACCCGGGGCTACAGGTAACTCAGACGCTTCCAAGGTTTTCTCAGAAGAATTTATTTCGCTGTTTTAACGAACCATCCCTAGCACCCGCTGAGATAA
Source organism: [Emmonsia] crescens (assembly GCA_002572855.1). NCBI lineage: Eukaryota > Fungi > Ascomycota > Eurotiomycetes > Onygenales > Ajellomycetaceae > Emergomyces > [Emmonsia] crescens. Next base: position 189,396 of record PDND01000011.1, on the reverse strand, counting down.
AGTAGACCCGCGGCCGCCATCTAGGCTGCAGAGACGTAACTAGTTAATATACATTAATCAATCAATTTAATATAGAATCTATCAAAACTGAATGAGATGGGGTGTAAATTGAATAAAGCTGTTGAAACTCTCAGTAAATAATTATAATTAAATAAATGAAGAATCTCATATAATGTAGTGTGAATAATAAGCAATCATAAATCTGTCAGAGAATATAATAGAGAACAAGCTTGAATTGTATGAAGACTACGGAGTAAAGCTATAGAAGGTATATAGATATAGAGTGTGGAAGGTCATGTGGCTGCTAGATCGTGTGTCACAGAGAGAAAGAAAGCGTCCGACAACTACACCTTTAAAGGCGCGGAACTGTTCCTCAGCGAAAAATTGAGACTAACAATGAGACAACTCGAAGAATATACATCAATCATTGTTGCTGTGAGAATGGCTTTCATTTGTATTCATACGACGCAACTATATCAGAAAAACTAATTAACGTTCCAAGGGGGTATTGTAAGGAGATATGAAAGATAGAGAAGAAAAAGAGAGCACTGAATCAAAACCATCTAAAAATCAAAATCAAAATCAAAATCAAAATCAAAATCAAAAACAAAACATAGGAAAGGAAATTAGCCCTGCTCTTGGTATGTTGAGAGGTAGTTGGCGGAAATCGGATAACAAACTGCAATCGGGGAGTTCAAAAGGGAAGGAAAGTAGAACATGGACGGTAAAAGTATTATTGTACAGTACAATGAAATAATGAAATAATGAAATAAAAGATCATCAAGCAAGCGGAAGCAGGGTGCATGTGCCGAGGCAAATATCAATTAGATATAGGCCCCCCCACACGATATTTCATGCAAATAAATCAAACCATAAAAATTGTGGCTCTCGATTCACCACGAGGCTATGATGAAGCGTTAGCCCCGAGCTTCTTCTTAATCTCGTCATATGCGGTGGAGTTCGGTTGATTCTGGGTGTGTGGAAGCTGGGCCATCCACGCTGGAGGGGCGATTCCAGTTTGGTCATGAATAGTTGAGAAAAGTGGTGGAAGACTTTGCATGAGGTTTCGGATTGGAGCGGTGGTATCCTGAGACGCATCTCCAGAAGAGCCTGATCGGTCATTTAGTTGTTGAACACACACGTGAGGGAGTGGATTATTAATAAACTAACCGGTGTTCCACACTGTAATCTTGGGCTCAAGACCCTTGATAGCTTCTCCATTTGCCCTGGCAAGTGCCTCATAGGTGTTGTTCTGGATCATCAGATATTGCAGGAAGCCCTGTGGTCCTCCAAATACATCCGCCATAGCAGCATATGCCTTGGCCATCTCAGTCACACCCTCGGCTTCCTTTTTCTTGGCAACAAAGGCAGCTTCCGCCTCCTTAGTCTTTGCTAAAAAGGCAGCTTCTGCATCTTTGGAGGCGCGGTAGTCTGGAGGGGGCCCATTGGTTAGTTTGGCATTGCAGATAATTTTCAACCTCTGATGAAGCAAGTGAGACGTGTATCAAACTACTCACAGTGTGCATCGGCGTTCATTTTTTCTTTATACATAACAGCATCAGAATTTTTCATTTTAGTGTAGAGGTCTGCATCAGCGTTTTGTTCAGCAGCCTCCCTTGCGATCTTGCTCTTGGTAACATCGAGTGCCCGAAGTCGTTCCAATTCTGTTTCTGCACGTTTGGTCTCGACCTGTTTCTGCAACTCGGCATCCCTCATTTCCGCTTGGCGTTGAGCGGATATCTTCCCAAGCCGAATGCCCATGTCCAGCTCTGTTTGGCAATTTGTAAGCTGAGCATCGGCCTGTGCCTTCTCGCTTCGACGCTTGGTTTCTAAAACTGCGGTTTCCGCGTCGATTTTGGATATTTCTTGCTTTGTTTTGCCTCGTTTTTCGGCCTCACCAATTTCACCTCTCATTCGAGCCTCTGCGACGTCGATTTTGGCTTGATTCAGCGCACCTTCGTGTGCTTTTCGGCTGAGCTAATTGCCAAATAGTCAGTGCGTATTTCTGGGTATCTCAAGTACAATAATGGACTTACCAAGGTGAAATATTCGCTTCCAGGAGTATCTTGAAGTTCTTTAACGTTGGCGTTGTAGCTATGATTTCGAAGTAAGTATCATAGACAACGCTATATTAAAGCACAACGGTACTCACATCCTGAGACCAAATTGATCCAACTCGTTTTGAACATTCTCAATGACATGCTGCTTGAAGACGTGTCGTTCCTTAAATATTTCCTCCATAGTCATCCCAGACACGATCACTCGAGTCTCGCCCTCGATGATACCCTTGACAATATCTTGAACATGGTTCCCTCTAGTGTTGCTTGTCGATTTGGCGACTTTTACCCCACCGGCTTCTCCAGAAAGTAGGAGAGCATACTTCTTGAGAGAATCGATATTGTTATCAGGACCGATTGTGAAGACGGCTGGGAGAGAAAACTGAAGCTTTTCGATGGTCATAGCCTGGAGATTCATGGAGAAATCGAATGGTGAAATCGAAATTCGGATGCACTGCGGCCGACTTCTGTTAGACTCTCTGGTTCATTTTTGCAAGCAACCTACGTCTTAGACTTTCCTGCTCCAGGGGAGATATCGAATGCGCCTTAACAACTCACTTTGTGCCATGGCATAACAAACGCCGTTTTCTTGATAAGCACATCACTAATACCACCTCCCGTGAGAACGAGGTACTCGTTCGGCTCTGAGACGTGGTACCTGGAACAAATGTTGGAGTTAATATGCATGAATAATGAGTAGAAATAGTAATGAAATAACCAGAAAGTAAAGCATACCACATCGTCAATCTTTAGAATATGTTTTATCGCTTGATAAATATTTTAGTATCAAATAGTTTGTGTTTTAGACTGCGATTGTCAAAAGTTAGAAAAGAGAAGATATATGGTGAAGTGTGGTGTATACAGCTCAAAGAGAATCCAGCATTGGAAACGGGGGCAAGGCTGATATAAATAACAAATACGGAATGCACTTCAATGCGCAGGGCCACCGCTTATCATGACAAAATAGACGGAGCACCAAGTTCCTAACATCCGAATTGAGAGCATAACCATGAGGAGCTCCACGGCGCCAGCCTTGCCAACACGGGGTTAACTGTGACAGGAGCATTATTGACCAATCAGCTAAGTCACGCATCAACATGCACAGCACTGCTAGTAACGGGTTAGTTGAACTATGGTGGGGCATGGGCACGGCCAAGCAAGGGTTTGCTTTTTGCTTATCTGCCGATGGCTCTCGCTTGTTGAAAGATTTTAAGCCGCATATACATATTCCAGGGTACGAAATGATCGAGATGGAGATAGCCCAACCATGATTCACACTATCCACCCTGTCGGCAGAAGGAGTCAATTTTAAGGCTAAGGCTGATATGCACTCAGCAAATTCTTAGTGTCGCTAATATGCTTAACTTACCCCGCAAGGGAGACCAATGTAGACAGTCCCTAGCAGGCTAGATCAAATATTTGGGGAACAATCATGCTCGATTTGAGTTCCTCAGGCACCTGCTGCCACCTATACCTTGATGGGGCAGATTTAGGCCGCAAACCAATGCATCCAACAAACAACATGTTAAAGAAATCCCTTTGGCATGGCCCCATCATTGAGCCATTTTCCTTTGATGGTGCTTCTCGAAACGCTAGCGCAACCAACCGCAAGAAAAAGCGAGAGGCCTAAACGGCCACATGCCGTGTTTTCCGTTTTGCCAAGTCGCCATGGATAATTAATTGGGCAGACAATTGTATCATACATACGGATTACATAGACGGAAGAAGGGAGGTTGATTGATAATATTGATGCCGAGCCCCCGAGGAATGAGGCGGAGCTTGGCCGTAGGAGAATCCCGTGACCTCTAGCGGAGCCCTAGCAGCGGAGGCTAAACCTGAAGTAGGCTAGAGCGAACATGGGGCTGAACCTTGGAATCGACTCCGCCCCCGCCTCCGGTTGTTTGATACATACTAGTAGTTGCTGTTGATGTTGATATCAATCCACTACTACGCAGTAGATACTTAGGGATTTATGCCATGGATTGTCGCAATACTGCAAATATCCAAGCCACACTAGTAATGAACCTCTCCACATGATCAACAGGCCCATGGATGTGGCCTTGGGAGTTCCTCCTCTTGAAACTCACCCGGCCGCATCCCTAAGACTCCCCCCCTTCACGGACTTTTTGGATACATGCTCCGCGATTCACACGTGTTGCGATTTATGAACGGGGTGGCCGGGGATCAAAAGAAAAATGAAATACTTACCGTTGGAACCTTTCTTTGGATATTCCCTGTTTCTCATTTTCTTCGAACCATGCGGCTCTATGTTGCCAACTCCACACAGCCTCAGCAGGCTCACTACATAGACGCACCAAATCTTGAATTTCAATTCTTCTACTTCTACTTCTACTTCTACTTCTACCTTTGAGTTTGAAGATTGGAATTTTCCAGCAATTTTGATTGATCGACTAGACATCTTCCATCGGCGAATCAGGACTAGAACCTACAGGGATACCATTGGCGAATCAACCTTGCCATAGCCACCCCGCATCGTTGGGCATCGTATTTGGTTGCTTTAATTCCCTCATTCATATGTCCAAGAATTAAACCTTGCATCGCCTTCAGTTATAATCACTCCTTGCACAGTTACTAGTTGGATATCGAATGTCTTTGGGAGCTACAGGGAACTGGAAAGCAAGAACACGATTAATCGATTCTGCCCTGCATCATCATGGCTTCAAACCCTTTTGACATTCGCCCAGAAGACCCGGCACCTTCATATGAGGAGTCCCTTTCTTCAACAGCTTACATCAAGGACACATCCAAACATATCCCTAACTCGTCTCCTTCTCTACTACCACTTCCAACTCAACTTGCTGATACCCGAACCCAACGAATCGACTTCATCCTAACAAGATACGTGGACCCTCTTCTACTCTCTCAAGGTGCCGCAGGACTCTATAAAACCACATTCGTCCTTGTCCCTTCATCTGTCTCTAGCCTACAAGGTGCAGTCAGCAACGCCTACACGACGCCTGAAGAACCTCAAATCGTCGGCTTCCCATCCAGTGAAGTCGTCAAATTGATCCGGCTGTATGGCGAAGAGAACGCCATGGAATTCTGGCGGCAGCCAGCCGTTGTTGCGGAGTTGGACTCTGCTCTCAAAGCAAAACTTGTAGCAAGCGGCCATCGGCTCCACCAACCCTCCGAAGACGAAACATCCAGTGATGTTGTTGATGGGGCAAGTTCTCCAGCACCATCTCCATCTCCAGCTACAGCTCCAGTTCCAGCTCCAGCTCCAGAACCAACGAAGAAGTCGTTTTGGGGGCGAACGAAGGACTTGTATTCTTCCAAGGGGCAAGACTTGAGGGACGTTGTCATCGTCGATAGGAAACTCGGTTGGCGAGCGCCGGGAGATCAAAATGCAAACTCGCCCGGGAAGATACCCACCGGGCTGGTTAATGTATCTATTGTGTGGAAGGAGGTGTGTTTACGAATTTCGAATGAGATGGGCCTGTATGAAAGTAAGAAAGGGCCCGCACTTTGTATGACAGTTGAAGTTGGATCTTAGTTCTAGGTTTTACAATACAATGAAAGCAAAAAGAAAAAGGAAACCCCATGTTGGATACACTCGATATTTCTTCCCTACTGCTATGCATATTGGAGCTTGTGTATATAGCTATATAGAGCCTTCATAAACTCCAAATCAAGTGAGTTTATTGGGCTCCTCTGTAAAATGAAATATTGTCAATGAAATAAAATACACTCAAGCTAACTACACCACATCTAAATTTTGTCATAGATCTAGGTTATCAACACATTGCGGAACTCAGAGCAAAAATCATGATCTCGTAATAAAAATATAATAAAACCTGCTGCAGGCATAAAGCCCCGAAAACGTATATTTCCAGTATTCCCCGTCCATTCAACATACAGCGTTCCGTGAAGATGGTGGTCGTAAGTACGTACCTCAAAGCTTGTTAAGAAAAGAACTCCGGGCAATCTGGGGTGGAATGGAGCAATCAATGTCAATGGAACCCCTTTCGAAGAAAGATTTTTGGCGAGGACCGCGGAAAACGGAGGAAGAAGTTGAGAAAAATACATACAAAACTCCTAAATTTCTTTCCATAAACATACATTGGAATCGTCATCACACTAAAGGCAAAGTTAAGCACAGTAATCCAAATGAAAACTTCCCTTGGTCCCCGAGCCGAGTACCACCCATTGACAAACATGCTAGCAATGAATATAAACACAGCCTTTGCAAAATTGATCGTGACAAATGCCTGGTTCGCGTCCTTCGGGTGGCAGTCGATCACGTACGTGAAGCTGGCCGAAGTAGCGAAGGGGATTGATAAAGAGTACAGAGCCATAAAGGTGATCGGGACGGCAAGAGGGGCGCCTCGGTCGATGCTCAGCCCATACCCTAGAAATCCGGCTGTCGAGAATATCGTTGCGGGAATCATTAGGAGAAGGCGGAACTCGGGCTCATAGATACCGTTATTGCGCCGTGCCATGAAACACACGAGCCAGTCGGCAATGGCACCAGCAAGTGGGGTTCCAAGGAGACAGACGCCAAGCAGGGGAAGGTTTGTCAGGCCTATTTGCGAGGGTGTGAGGCCATATTGAGGGCTTGTGAATATATTTGTGGATAGGATGGAGAATACGACGAGCCATGTGAGGAAGCTACCGTGGATAAACGTACTGAAGACGACAGCTGGGAACAAGATTAAGGGTAAGGGCTTTGCTACTAGCGCCCAGAAACTCTTATCAGAGATGCGGCCATTGAACACCTTCAGCTCCTCACGATATGGCTTTTTGGTTGCATTTTTACCGCCGTGAACAGTGTTAAGCTTTTCGTCAACCTGTCCAGGCTTGTTTAGCAAGTCTGCGGTTTCGGGGACAAGGAAAAAAATTGCGGGCAGCAGTATGCAGAATACCAATGCTTCGATGCCGAAGGGAGTTAACAAGCCGAGATTCTGAATGATATAACCAGCCACAACTTGGCTGAAGGTGTCATTAGCATTGTTCCAACTTGTGCCCAGCGCCAATAACTTGACTACCATCTTACCTGAGTAATGCACCAGAAAATATCGATATGCCCCATATGGCTAGCTTCTGGCCTCGTTGGTGAACAAAGAATATATCGGATACCGTGGATGTCACCAGGGTTTCTAAGGGAGCAGCTGATACGCCTTGCACAATTCGCATTATCCACAGCGATTGGAAGGACTTCCAGGAGGTAATGTAAGCATAAGCTCCATATATTTGACGAAAAATGCCGTAAAACTCACCGTCGCAAAGTAGCCCCATATGCAAGTCATTAGTAAGATCACACCTGATATAACAAATACCGGACGTTTGCCCCAGACAGTTGCTGCTGCTGCCGTGAAGAAGGTGCCTGCTCCGGTGGACAGGATCAGAACGCCAATTAGAAATGTCGAAACTTGATCCAGTGATACTTTATACCTCTCAGAGGCAACTACCAAACCAGGGCCAAGTATAGGCCCAAGCCTAAAATGTCATTGCCAACACATCAGTAAAAGGAGGTCGCAAAGCCCTGTTGAGAGTGACAAGGAGGACATTTACGAGATGGCAACTCCAGACGTCAGGGCCAGCGTCCAGATAAGGAGGTTCTTCTTAACATTCGACCTAACAGAGAAGTAAGCCCAAGGCTCCAGTCACAAGAAGGAACTATATATTTTACCAGTTGTATGGATCATTAATATTGTCACTAGGCTGAGGCACAAGAACAACGCCGTCCTTTGTCTTCAAATTTAGGTTTTGTGCATCTAGCCCTGGTCGGTGTATCAGCATTCCTTTCACACTGTGTCTGAGCATGTGGTACTAACCATTAGTGTTTCCATTATTCAAGAGAGATGTCCCTGGAACCTCTGCAAGCTTATTGTCGTCTAACACGCCCCACGCCATCTTAACTCTGTTTTTGGCCCTTGTCTTGTTCTCTTCTCTTGTACCACGTGTAAATGATAAACCGCTCTATAACCAACAAGCCAAATGAAAAGGAGAATGAAGGAAGGGCGTAAAATGAAATATATAAATAGTAGTGATAGATTGAGCACCTACCAGAGATGCTACCAAGGAAAGAAATATAAAGACGTTATTATCAAGAGGAGGGGCCAGTAGTGTGTTGAGCAATATTTGATGCGCCTGGTTCAGCATATAGATAATAACTCCCTGAACGGATGACCCAACCACGGCTATTAGATTCCGCTCAAATTGGCAGTGGCAAGAGGACGAACAATTAAGATGTAACAGCATCCGCCCTCTGGCCAAGTTCCTTCAGGGTTTCTAACTGGTCCATGAGGTAGATCTTGTATGTGGTTATTTTTTTCAAGCCTTAGGCGTCAGACAAGCTGGCATTTAGGGAGATACGATGAAGCACTATGCCGTAGATTGTGTCTGATCTGAAATTTGGGCATGCTTTGCTGGTTCGTTGTATGGAATCAGCAAGGCACAAGATCCAATCAACGGCGGACCACTTGTGCTCGATCGGCTTTCCCGAATGTCCAGCAAGTTAATTGTTGGAGTCTGAAATGCCACTTGCGCATTTTATCATCCCAGTTGGGATCCTATAGACACATGATGTCTTTTGTTGCTGCCCCCACAAATGCAGAACTAGCCAGGAAAAAAAATAGGAAATAGTTAAAGAAAACGCACTCTCGTAGCAAGGCTTATGTGGCGATAAAAATGAGACGATCCATGCCCATTTGTTCTCTTTTTCCCCTTTGCTTTCGTTTCGTTTCCTTTTCCACTTAGCCAGTCACACAAATATGCTTAAAAATAAGGATAATGCAAGGCCTTTCCAGGACCCTACCGGCGGAGACACCAGACATTGGACATGTTGCACCTCGGCACTCGAAGACATAAGACATGCATTTGACGCGCGTTACTCCCTCTATAAAGGGTCAGTAATATCTATCGTATTTAACGGGGGATATCTATGACATGCGTCTCCTTTAACCGGCTTTCCTCGCTGACGGGGTAGGAGCGATATGCTAGGAAGGTGGAGGAGTAGGGACGGGGTCAATGGGTGACCTATGCAAACGTCTCGAAGTCTATACAGCGACGACGGCCTGTCAGTGAGTCAATGGATGTGTTTCCGATACGCATTCATCAACCTCCAGCATCTTATGTATGGAGGAAAGTGGTTGATAACAGCCATTGAAGTTGATTGTCTGCTGGCTAGTCAACTGCCGAATGCCGAATGCCGAAACGATGATCCATGGATGACTACGCGTAGCTCTTCATCACGTGTTTTAACCCCCACCAAAACAGGATCAAATGGATGCCTGCCTGGCTGCATGACTTCATCTTCTTGATATCAGAAAAAGACGAGCAAAACACCACTGAGACGACTGTACAACTCCTTGTTGGCTATCACAGATTTATTATATCCTTGATCACGAATCCGGAAGAAGATATTTAAACAGGTATATTTTCATTCTCCTATTAAACCCTCACAATTGGTATTGCCACAACCCAATATTCTCTCACCTTCCTATCCATCTACCTTCGTTACTCAGTCTTTACGTGAACAAACCATTCGGTTACTATGATCATCTGTGCTTTACCATAATAGATTAATTATCACAATTTATATTTGGGTTTTTATTGAAATTTTCATCTTTCTATTGCTCTTGAACTGCTTGATTTGTTGCTGCGGTTGAGCGCCCATATCCATTTTCACAATGGAGGGGAAGGCCGTAGTACAAAACAAATGAGATTCTTCCAAGGTTGTATTCGAACTGCCTCTTGGGTCCCATTTGTTCCATTTTTGTTTTCCAGGTCGTACAGCTACAATTCGCCGTTGGCCTTTCAACCACACATATGAAGACTGAACTATTTTCATTATTCTAACTCCCTGACACAGGATAGACAAGAAGTGCGATTACGCAGGTGCAACAGGATAAAGAACCGAACGACCAAAAAAATGGCCCCTCCGTCCCCCCTCTCAATTGCAACCTCTGCGGTCCAGCGGCTAGTAAAGGAAGAAGCCTCATATCACCGCGAACTAAAGCAGCAGGAGGAGCGCATCAAACGTCTCGAAGCTGAACCAGCCGGTGAGGACGAGGATGGCAATCAGGAATATATGCTTAGACAAGAGGTATTGCCTGCTGCAACTCTAATTCCCTTATTTTCTTTTAAATTTATATCCTGACTCGTGTGAACAGCACCGAGCCCTGGAAGAGACGAGAAAAGTCCTTCCGAATATGAAGCAGAAAATATTAGATGGCATCGCTAAGATCGACCATTTGCTTGTAAGTTTCTGTTTCCATCAAACTCCTTGCGTTTTCTTCTGTTGGTGTCTCAAATATCTCCTAGCCACTGTTCCCTATTCGTGAAATATCTAGACACATTAGAAAATGCATAACATACTTAAAGTTGCTTGAGTTTTTACCCCAAGATTCTAACTATTATTTGATATCCAGGCTGAAGAAGGACAGAAGGGAATGGGAAGCAACGTGGGCGAGATCAATGCGGCGAAGGAGGCCATTTCACACGCTAAGACGGCCGTGAGGGAGGTATCATGATCTACTACTCTATTTATATTTCATGTTTATTTCTCTGTTGGCCTATTTCGAACGTGTTGTAAATCTAAAACTTTCCAATGTCTACTCTGTTTTTGGGGGTAGCTAGCTAGTCTGCCAATACGGATATTATTGCTATTTATAGCGACTACGTGGCTCCTCAAGCCTTTGCATTTTGAAAGTTCTGGCGACACATGAGCCCTTCAATGAATAGTAGTTGCTCTTTCAAAACCAAAAAGCATATATGATGATGTCTTGAACCACGCTGGAACAATGACTCCCCTTGTTGGCAGACAAGGGACGTGATATAATGAATTTGACAGATTTTCTCGTGGCATCGGGTATCACATTTCATGGTTATGAGTCCGGATCATTCTCTCTGTACGGCCCACAACGAAACCCTACGAGATGAACGATAGTTTACTCGAAGTATTTGTGATATCTTAGTTCATTCAGGCCACTACAGTGAAGGTATTGATCCTCAGAGATTTTCTCTCGAGTCGAAGTTGCTGAACCCAACAAACAGCCTAGCCTAGCCTAGGCCAAATAAGTGGCACTGCAAGCGAACGGACAAATAGCGCATTGATCTACCCGGTCACTTGGCTCAAGTGGCTGATGCCAAAAAGCTACGCGGGGAAATAACTACAGCCAACAGGGAGCAGAACAAATTTTAGCGTTCGACTCAGCCTAGCTGTTGGAGCGAGAAGCTGTCAGTCCTGGAGGAAGAGGCTATCTTTCAATCACCCATGGGACTGACAAAGATCACCTTCGATGCTTCTGATACTGGTGCGACTTTTTGATCTCTATTTTGGACCTCACACTTGCTTCTAACATCCAACGCCCACATGAAGTAGCAGTCTCCTGCTCACAGCTCAACATGAGTACCTTCACAAAGTGCCAAGCAGCTCTCTACGCCCCTGTGGTTGACCAACTTCCGCTATACGTGGAGAATGAGAATGGCCTTCCGCAGTATGCCGAAGGTGAAGATGGCCAAGAACATCATGAACGAGAAGATGACCAAGATAGGGTCCAGTTACTCTTCAACAGACTTCTGCAGTCCACTGATGAATCTCAAATTGATCCACACATTGTCAAAGATCTCTTACAGGATGAATACCGAAGATTGTCGGAAATCATATCATCTCACGCTCAAAATGAAATTTACAGGAGCGAATTTGCAACGGATGAGTTGTCATTCCTCGCACTCGCCATCACCCGTCTTCTTTTCGGCTCCATCTCTTCCGGGAAGAGCGAAACCATTTCATGGCTTATATCACAAAACCTGATTACCCCTAACGTGGTTGACACGGATGGTATGTCTCCATTGCTGGCTGCTGTGAAAGCGAGAAATGGGCAGGCGATCCTAGAGCTGGTTGGTCTCGGTGCTGATCCTGATGCTTATGCCATTGCGGTAGGCAGCTCTCTTTCTGTTATTTAATCTCATTCGCAAGAAACAGAATGGTACCATTCCTTTTAAAATAGGAAACACCTTGGACTATATAATCCATCGCCATACTAACTCAGCTTCAGGGGTTCCGTTTATTACCCGTTGGACGCGCCCCCGTCAGGCGAACCCCGCTACAGCTTGCTGCTGAGCTTGGAAATCTTCCGCTTGTCAAAATGTTAATCGAGACCTGCCAATGCGATGATTCCAAGATCGCACCAGACGGAGAGCTTGCACTTCGCTTGGCATCGAAAAACGGTCACAGGCATGTGGTCGACTATCTCCCCATACGTCGAGGTGGCGGGTGGAAACGATGGAAGACTGCGCATGAAGTGTCGATGGCGAAAGCAAGATACGCCCTTGCGTCCATTTTGGAATTCACCGCCTTTTTCGTTTACGGAATTCCGAAATTTCTCCTCTGGACCGTCCCCAAGAAAGGAGTCGTCGAGCCTCTGACAAAGGGTTGCAAACGGTGTTGGGAAAACAGAGCGGGATTTCTCCCCTGGATGAAATATCAAGCTCAACAGACACCAGTCAGGATGAAGAAGCTCGCAAGATCCACATGGAAAGTAGCTAAACGGGTACCCAAAGGCATCTCGGATACGTCGAAGAGTATGTGGAAATTTTTCACGCGTACCTTGCCAAAACACACCTGGAAAGTGTTGACGAAGGAGATACCGAAAATTGTCGTCAGCGTGTCCAAGTGGATATGGTCTATACTATCATCCATTGCGAAGACGATAGTAACCCTTTTTGAAAAGATCGCCTCGCTCATTCATACCATACTCAGCGCAGTGGTCTCCTTCTTCCACAATCTTACCCTCACTGACATCTGGAACGGATTCTGCGACGTGTTAAGAGTAATATTTGTCTCATTCCCCCTTAAAGTCTACGATATTATGCTCGAATTCGGAAACTTAACTTACAAAGCGATGGGAGCGCTTTTTGGTGCAGCTGGTAAAATACTCTGGTATATTGGCTTTGCGATGCTTTTACTCGTTACTTATATCCCGAAACAAATATGGGCCATTATTAGGAACATGGGGTTTTCGATAGCTGCCGGTTACAATGAACTTAGGGTCTGGGTGAATCCTAAGGCGTGAATGATAATTTTGAAATTAGTGGGGCCTTATTGAGCAAGCCATACTTTATTATTTGGATAACTGCTCATTCTATAATTATGACCACATTTATTTTATTTTACGAGAATAGCTATTGTCTTGTAACTTCACATTTAAACCAGCCAGGGCTACCATCCTTTGATGTAAATGCATCAACGCATCAACGCACCATCGAGGCCTTCGAGAATGGGCTGTTAACTTTTACTTAGGAACCAAATTAATAAGTATTCAGTTGGACTGTAGTACGGGTATTAATTTCCTAGCTCATATCGCTACCTCACTAGCTAGTGTCCATCTTGTCCCCCAACCTGTCTTCAAGGGGACCCTTCTCATCCCGCGGCCCCTCCCCGGCTCTTGAACCAGCCCTTGTCCCGTTGTCTATAGTCTCTAGTGGTCCTGATTCATCTCCGGTAACTTCCCCTTCATCTATCATATTCTCATCTTCCAGCTCCCGCGTAGCCGGTTTGCCATCAGTCGACGACGCACTCATCGCCTGCCGCAATGGGGTGGTACCACCCGTAACCTGTGGGCGGTGTTTCTCTAATTGGAGCGGTGCCGAGGTGGGGCCCGAATCTTCATGACCAGCATGCGAAGGGGTTATACTATCTTGATCTGGCTTCGGAGTGCCAACCGTGCTACCTCTTCCTTTCGAGCCGACATCTCCTTCATCACCATCCTCGCCCTCCTCCATGCCTTCTCTCCTCTCAACTTCCTCCTTCTCATCCCTGATTAATCGCCGGAGATTCATTCCTTCCTCAACAATTCTACCAAATTGCTCTCTGCGCTCACCCCATGTCTGCGCATATTCTTTGCTTTCCTGCTCCAACTTAGCGATTTCCGCATGTAGCTTTTGAAGATTAGCCTGTTGGTCCTCCCTAGGGCGGAGCAATCGATTTGAAGTAATCTTTTCCGCCAGGTCATCATATGTCTTGCGTAAAGCAAGAGTCTTCTGTGCTTCTTCCAATTGTATCCTCAACTCAGCCGTATTATCCTTCACAGATTGCGCCGTTGACTGAATTCTCAACTTTTCGGCTGCGTAACGTTTCCGCTCTTTCTCATTGCTTGTAAGTAGGAATTGAATTCTGGCAATGCTGCTTTCGAAAGCAGCAAAGTCGAGTATTATATCTTCGCGAAACTGGCGCCATTCCTCCAGTTGCTTCTGCTTGTCAGCGTCGACCTGGGCTGCTGCGGCTTCTTCGCCTGTTCCTTCGGGTGGAGGGGTTGGAAACAATGTAGAGGGCGCGGCTACAAGGGAGTTGGGGGTAAGAAGGCGTTTCGTAATTCGTTTAAATGGCTTTTCTTCGACATTTAAAAGCCGCGACTTATGAAGCGCATCTAGACATTAAAATTGTAGGCAGTTAGGACGAGTAAGGTTTTTAGAGATAAGAAGGGTAGAAATAGCTTCCCCAAATACGCACCTTCGTCAGCTTGGTCGAGCAAAGTATAGGACGCCATAATAGTCCACGCGAGCAAATCAAGTAATTTTCCAAAGAGAAATGGAGGATAGTTGCGTGGCTGCTGGGGTTTTTGTCAATAATAAAGAGTTGAAGTTGAAGCTGCCAGACAAAAAGAGTGACCTGTTGGTCTAGATGGATCTGGTCAGGATGAGCTAATCAACTAACGTGAATAGGTTAGGCTCGTCTTGAATAACCACATCAGTTCCAGCGGTTGTCTTGCAAAGTTGCCTTCGATGGCCTTCAATAATCGGCTGCTCAAATGTGATCTCCGGAAGCTCAAGCCTCCCTTAGAACAGTAGTCACTTGTGCGCGTATATTGCCTATTCTGCTATCTCCCTTTGCGTCCCCATCTTGCGGATACGGGGTCCATCGAATCTCGAAGCACTGGACAGCTCTGAATTTCTGCTGTTCCTAAGCACCCTTCTCTAGCACACTTCTTTTAGCGGCTACCTAGGTTCGTACGCGCATATCTATGAAGGAAATATATATCCAAATGACTGATCTAATGCTTAGGATATCCCCAATCACGCGATATTCGAAACTCATACATTCAATTCGTAGCACGATTTTCCTATATAGGGGTGATTGTTCCCCCCTACTCTGCCCAGAATGGAGGGGATGTATACCGGGCTCCAAAAGAGGCAATTATTCGAGTCATTGGATTCCTTTAAATCATTCGTACGTGCTGCATCAATAAGACAGCGCTGGGACCTTAGCGTCATCCGAAGCAATAGACAGAGCGTCGCTCTGGGCTGCCGTTCATCCTCCGATTGTACGTTTCGCGTCATCTGCCGCACAAACAAAAACTACACATATGTGACCTCTGTCACCGATACCCATACCTGCCGCACTACCTTCGACGCCCCCGTAATTTCCATTCAGCGAGCTCAACCCTCTCGCCTCGCATTTCTGATGAAAGAGATCCCTAAATTTTTTGACATGAATACCAAAGTCGCAGCCCAGGATGTTGTGACAGCTATCAAACGCTATTATGGTACTGAAGTGTCCGACCGACAGGCACATCGGGCCTTAAGGAGGCTGGAAATGCTCAAGCGTAAACGTCGAGGCCGTCCCCCTAATCCCAGCGAGAGGCAACCTACGACGACTGAAATGTCCAATCAAGATACCAGTAACTCCCAACAACAACAACATGCTGACGAGTGGCCACACAACCAATCCATGTTACCGATGGATATGGATTCTGATGACGACGACGATGATGATGATGATTTTGACGTTCCAGAAAGCAGTCAGCTTGTGCCTCAATCTAACATCCAACAGCCGGGCCCAGACGCCCTCTCTCGATCTCATCATGTCCCTACTGCACTCAATTCTTCCCTTCCCCACGAAAACCAGGGTTCAGACAATAATAATACTAATAATCAACATGCCTCACACCATCAAATCCAGCAACACCGTGTTCAGCGTCCTCCCAAGGTCGCAACGGATCTGAAGATTGAGTTTTTGTGCGCAGCATGCGGGGCAATTAACCAAGGATTCTTCCCGAGCCAAGGACAGGTTACAAGACCGATACTTGGCAATCAGTTTAAGGGAAGCGGGAACCCGGGTAGTTACCCATCAGGAACGGGGTCATGACTCATGACGGATGAAAGGGACCCTACCGCAACTGTTACTATATATATATTTATATATAAAGCTCAGATATTTTACTCTATTTAATACTTATGTGGGCTTGGGTGTTTTAGAAAACAGGTTTGGATAGAGGCGGCATGGTCGTAACATCCTACTTCCGGCCGCCTTTCAACGGCTCGACACGTTCCGGGTACTGGATTTCCTCTTCGTCTATGTTCCAAATATCATGAATTCCTAAGGACCAGCTAATAGTCTCCAGTCTCCCGTCTCCCAACTGTATATCCGTATACATGGGGCGGATTGATTATGGAGAACGTTGTACAAATGAGTATATATCTATATATCTCAGTGCCAACAGAATACCTATGCTATATCTGTCAAATCCGTTTTTTGAGTCAGACTCGAGATCTAAAGATGCCAAGCAGAGCCGTTCAAAATAGCTAAATTTGAATGTATATGTTATAGCCCATACTAATGTTTTTGCTAGGCCTCACATATTATTCGTGGGGATGAAAATTATTATGAATCTTCTTAAGACTCCCCAAAGTCCAATGTTGCGTGGGAGATGGGCTCGAAAAGAGAGGGCCGTTCCTAGGTTGTCAAATTAACCTTTCGGAGGGTCAAGCTAGTTGGCACACGTGATATGCCTTATTTCATCCCTGGATGCTTCCCATACTCCGTTACCTGCCCAGGTCCCCGGCTACTATGTACTGTACAACTTTAAACACTTTGAAACTAGTAGTTACTGCTCTATCGAACCAGATGTCAACTCGCTTGGAACAATGACCACGATATCTATACCCAGCTACCCAGGTAAGAATGTATCCCTCTTGCTAACTGACATATCCCATCTATCTCTAGATCAGGGCTTCTCGAGCCAGCTTCTCTCCCCAATCTCGTTCTGATATGACTGACATGGAAGTCAAGAAGATTTTTCCCTGTGTCACGATGGCGGAACGGAAATAAAGAAACAATAAAGAAACAATAAAGAAACAATGGGCCCATATATAGGCAGTCTGTTGTTTGCGGGGGAAATCGAACCATGGATAGCAAGATGTGCAGGAACCGTAGACACGAGCCGCTTCCCCTTTCGGAATAGCAAGCCCTAGCCCTGACTTTTGTCCAGACCTAGCGGTACCTAGGAATATATGCACTGTATAGGCATCGTCTAGGTACCTGCGTATAGGTGGTATTTTGCGTTTCTAAAGACAGCGGTACCTGATCGCCCCATACAAATGCTATGGCGCCCACTTGTACCCTTGCATGAGTCAAAATAACCTCCCGAAGTTGACTCCCTCCGCTGGGCCAGAAAGCCCGCCACCACCATAGCGCATTCCCCAATCATTTCCCCCATATTAAACAACATCACCGCTTCCTCCAACCAACCCCCCATCTCCACACACTCTTTCATCCCTTCAACCCCTGTACCGCCCGCCTCCACTCGTTAGCATCGCGGTTTACAAAACCCAGGTATTTGAGCCCCGGACATGACTGAGAGAATCGGGGATCTGGCCACGTAAGTAACATGGAACACCAGTTTATGCATCGTGTCGCTGGGTGGGAAGGGAAATAAACCGCCCCTTTCTCTTTCTTGTCAATGCTAAATGACTGCTACCCAGTTTGCACGCGAGCGAAGTCGAACCTCGACTTCACCGCCATCAAGATCTTGCTGGTGGCGACGAGCCAATATCCGGATCCAAGGCCAACGAGGACTTGAGTTCTCTCCAGGAACACATATCCCATATGCCAGACGGGCCCACTGAAGAGGAGCTAGGCACTTTGCGCAAAGTCCCCGATAACCTGCCTTGGTCTGCTTTCTTAGTCGCCGTTATTGAGCTATGCGAGCGCTTCACATATTACGGCCTCAGCGGCCCATTTCAGGTATGTGCCCTTCTTTTTCGTTTTTCTTGAGGTTTTAATATCCCCAGAAGAACAATAAGGATAAAGGATAGCAACTGAATTTTCTGAATTTTATAGAATTACATCCAAAATCCCTACAGGGGTCCTGGGGTTCCTGGCGCAATTGGTAAGTTGATCTCTCTCTCTCTCCCTCTCTCCTTTTATTTGACCCTCTAAGATATTTGTGCTAACTGGCAATCATCAAAGGCATTGGCCAAGCTCGCGCCACTGGATTGACTAGCTTCTTCCAGGTTTGTTTTTCTGTTCCCCTGGGATTTCTGTTCGTGCAGTATCGCGGATGGTTCAAAAGTCGCTGATAGTTTTGCCCTTAGTTTTGGTCCTACCTGACGACCATATTTGGAGGAATCGTTGCGGACCAATATCTTGGCAAATACAACACTATCGTCGTTTTCTCCGTGATTTACATGGTTGGGCTTGTTATCCTGTTCTGTACTTCTCTTCCCATCGCAATTGAAAATGGTGCTGCATTGGGGGGCCTGGTCGCTGCGATGATTGTGATAGGCTTGGGAACAGGAGGGATAAAATCGAACATCGCCCCCTTGATCGGCGAACAAATCAAGGCCAAGAAGCCTTGGGTTAAGACGCTAAAGTCTGGTGAGCGAGTGATTGTCGATCCTACTCTAACAGTTCAACGGGTTTGTAAGTGCTATACCTTCGTCCCTATCTATTGATTGATAGCCGCGCCTGATACACTTTTTCCAGACATGATATTCTATTGCTGTATCAACATTGGTGCTCTATCCCCCCTTGCGACTACTGAGCTAGAACTTCACGTCGATTTCTGGGCAGCCTACCTTTTGCCTCTGTGCATGTTTCTTGCCGGACTTGCCGTCTTGATCTTTGGTAGGAAATACTACGTCGTCAGGCCTCCCAGAGGATCAGTTATTATCCACGCCTTTAAAGCACTGTGGATCGGATTGATAAACAAGGGAAACATGAACGCTGCCAAGGCTTCATATCAAGCTGAACACGGTGGGAACCACAATATTGAGTGGGATGACCACTTTGTCGAAGAATTGAAACGAGCGCTTGTTGCGTGTAAAGTTTTCGTGTAGGTTTTTCATGTCCCTGACGTTTTTTGGTGGTTTTAATCCCCGTCTTTATCAGAGGCTGACAATTGATAACAGGTTCTTCCCTTTCTACTGGGTCTGCGACCAACAGATGCTGAACAATTTCGTCTCCCAAGCGGCCACCATGGAACTGCACGGAGTCCCGAATGATCTTATGCAAAATATTGTCCCCCTGACCATCATAATATTTATTCCCATCTGTGACCGCTTGATCTATCCTCTACTTAGAAGAATGCGTATGTTACCCCCGACAAAAAAGAAAAAAGAAGAAAAAGGAGAAGAAAAGAGAGAGACAAGGGCTAAGGGCCAATCAATCATAACTTCCCCGCACCACAAAATAGACGTTAAGCTAATAATCCTTATATCCCAGGAATCCCATTCAAACCCATGTCCCGCATTACCATGGGCTTCCTCTTCGCCTCCGCAGCAATGGTATATGCCGCCATCGTTCAGCATCTCATCTACAACGCACCACCATGCTACGACGCCCCCCTGAATTGTCCAGCAAGCCGAGGCGGCGCCGTGCCAAACAGAGTCCACGTGGCACTACAAACACCGGCATATCTCCTCGTAGGCTTTTCGGAGATATTCGCGAGCATCACGGGCATCGAATACGCATATACGAAAGCCCCTGCATCCATGAAATCGTTCGTCATGGCAATATTCTTGATGACGATTGCTTTTGGGGCGGTGTTGGCCATTGCTTTGTCGCCGACGGCTAAGGATCCGAACCTTATTGTAAGTTGAAAATTCTTATTTCTATTTATATATATATATTATATTGTTTTGGCCTTCTATTTTTATTTATATTTGACAAGTATGCATGCTAACCTATATGATCAGTGGATGTATACTGGCCTATCAATCGCAAGCTTTATCGCCGGCGTTAGCTTCTGGATTCTATTCCGCCGCTACAATGCGACGGAGGAGAAGATGAATGCTCTTGAGATTGAGCAATCATCCATTGATGAAGAAAAAAAGTTCGTTGCGGCCAAGAAAACTCCAGTTTCTGTGCATAAGCATAGTACGGATCCAGAAGCTAAGCGCGTTTCGTGACGAAGAAATCCTTTTCATTTTTTTGGGGACTTGAAATTTTGTTTTTATATCAATGTAGTGTATGTTATTCTTGTAAAGATTTCGTCTTCTTCTTCTTCTTCTTCTTCTTCTTCTTCTTCTTCCTTTTTTTTTTTTGCCATCATTAGAGAGAGATATCTTATTCTCCCTTTTACCCCGCGCCCCCCTTTTAAGAGGGGGTTTTCGAAAGAGCTTTGCGGGGGCTGGGTGGGCGCCTTGAAAAACATCCTGGGAAGGGAAAAATAAAGGGAGGAGAAACCAACCTGGTTACATAACTACATAGGCACAGCTCTGTATTGCGGTTTATGCTTTTATATTCATATATATATAGGTCCTGACGTCCCGGTCGCCGACTATTAATCAATGTGTTAGTTCACTTTTTTTCCATTTTCTTTTATGTTTTTATTTTTCATTAACTCTCCATTTTTTGTTGGGTATTTTTATTTTTATTTTTATTTTTATTTTTATTTTTATTTTTATTTTTATTATTTTTAACTACCTACCTTTTTCACTTTTCTCTTTGTTGCTTTTTTTCTTATTCTCCTTTACGGAGTTACCTCCCTCCCAACCCCCCCCTATTTGAGACATTGGTTGCTGTAGTAATAATGATGTAGAGAATAATACCTCGTAAATAGTTGTAATAATAAAATGCAAAGAAGGAAGATTAACTGCCACATTTAGAAGTAATATAAAGGTCCGCAACGTCAGTTAGCTACACCTAACCATTCTATTAGCTACATATCACATAAAACTACGTTGCATGTCTCTCCCCAAGCATGTCTGTATGTTAAGGGCACGAGCCCCATGAGGTTCCTCAGCTGTGTGGAATGGGTAGTATATATATACTCTAATATATATATACCCTGCGTCAGGATAAACTCCTCCAGCTAAGCGGGCCCTGCATGCCAAGCCCGGCGAAAGGGGAAGATCAGTCTGATCAGATCAGATTAACTCAAAAGGTTAGTTACCCAGAATTGCGGGATCAGCCTAGGTTTCTAGAAGCACAAGGTTGAAGGGGGGGAGGGGGAACCTTCTAGCCTGTTGAGCTGCATATTATTCTCAATTGCGGGGCATTCGTTCAAGCTGCGGGGATGTTGTGCCCAGGCCAGGGGTTAGGGGGTTAGGGGTTAGGGGTTAGGGGTTAGGGGTTAGGGCTAAGCAATTCACGTGGATGTCGAAGCTCGGAGAAACCAGGTAAGTGGGCTTTTTAATATCTAACTACCTAGGTACATTACCTTCAGGTATTCTCGTGGTGCATTCCCTTGCAGATAAGGCCTGGATGGCTAATAGTAATGAATAATAAATACATGAGCCGAGATCGGCATTCGGTAAAGAAGCATAAACTATCACGGATCACGCAATATATCATTGATTGACATTTGCCACGGCTGTTTGATAGTTTTGTCCTTGTACGATAAATGGGAAATAAGTTGTCTGATGGAATCTGCAGATAGACTAACTACCTAAGTAGATAGGTTATATTCGTGAATCTCAATTGAATAATACAACAAATAATAATAATAATAATAATAATTAGAATTAAAAAAACATGCAAATATGACGTGTATCCGAGCACGCAAGCCCCAAAATATAGTTGGCTATTTTCCCATCAAACTTCTTGAACCTTATCATCATATCCATATGCTGGCATGTGCTTCTCGATATATGAATCCTCGCCGAAAACGAAAATGTTAATAACAATATCCCATTCCAATTCCCTAGCGCCCCCCCCCCCCCCCCCCCGCCTATCTATCTATCTTGTTCGGGAATATGCGGAGAAACCCGCATTCTCAGATAGCAGGGAGCGGAGAAAGAAGCAGTTAGTTAGTTAATAGTTTAATAAGTTAACATTGGAGACGAAAAGAAAAAGGGCAGCGAGAGAAGAGGGAAGAGGACGAGAATGATTGAACCAACTACGTAGCTTTTGCCTACACTAGGCTGAAGATAAATTGTATGATCAATGACTCGCATATCTAGTTGCATATGGTATGTAGATGAGCCACGGTTTGTTAAGGCAAGCAGACAGACATGTGTCAATTAGCTCTCATCCAATAGTAACATGAGGCGTATAGTAGTAACTTGAACCCCCCTTTTTACTACTGCATACTTACTGTCAACTTGTTTAACATTACACCAGTTTATTTCAAAGGTTTTTATATGATTAAAATATATTAAAAAAAATAAGAAAAACCAGCTTCCATTCATCGCCATCTCTTAGGGACCTCTTCTCTATTCTTGTATAATCATATCATATCTAATCCAATCCAATCCAACCCCTCTCTCTCTCTCTCTCTCTTTCTTCCTTTCTCAATAATAAAATAAAAATTCGTCAAATTAATTACCAAAAACCTTTGCAAAGGGTATAAACCAAAACCAAAACACAAAGCAAATAAAATAAATCCCGACGCATATATGCCCCATTTTTCATACCAAGTGTTTCATTTCAATCACAGGAAAAAAAAAGAGCAACGCGACAGAAACACAAATGAGAAAACAAGACAAATAAAATGGTGGAAAAAAAAAGATGTAAAAAAAGTCATGCGTCTTGCCCTTAGTTTTATATCCGCAGGGGTAAAGTAGAAAATGATGCGCTAGACGACTCAGGTGTCGGAACCAAGTTGCGTCAAGTTCAATCAAAAGATATGATGAGGAGTGGAACAAAACCGGGAACTTAAATTCACAACTTAGCTCCCTTATCATTCGGATCCTCATTCGACACCATCTCCCAGCTGTTACTATTGCTCGGCCGGCCTATCGAGGAGAGCAAGATGCCCACCTCGCGCTCCAACGACGCAACCTCAGAATGCGGCGCGTACATCTTCGACCGGATCCAGGCATCCATGTCCGCATCGCTCAGCCCGCGAATGCCCGTCTCCCGGTCAACTTTCGCATCTTGCGCTGCGCGGATGACACCCCGCGCCACGATGACGCTCACGTCTCTGATCCGGGTGAGGTCCGGGTAGAGAAGGCCGTGCTCGAGCTCCTCCGGGGTAAGGGTGTTGGAAAGAGCGGCGGCAGATGCGTAGATCATGCTGTCGGTGACTTCGACGGATTTGCTGAGGATGGTTCCCAGGCCGATGCCGGGGAAAACGTACATGTTGTTGCCCTGGCCCGGGTAATAGGTTTTCGTCTGACCGGCTTGGTTTTTATATGAAAATGGCTGGAATGGCGAGCCGGAGGCGAATAAGGCCTGGCCATCAGTGTGTGTGATGGCGGATTCGAAGTCGCATTCTGAGTTCGCGGAGGGGTTCGACAGGGGGAAGATGATGGGCCGCTTGCTGAATGAAGCCATGCTTCTGAGGATCTCTGGGGTAAACACGCCTCCAAGGGTTGACAGGCCCATAAGCATGGTGGGCTTGACGTGGTTGACCACCTCGCTTAATGTCTTTAGCTGCTGGCCCTGGTTATCAGTTCGCGCAAAGTAAACCTTGTGCGGGGCAAGCTTGTCGCCGCGATCTGCCGTGACGAGACCCTTTGTGTCAACAAGGTAGAAACAGGCTTTGGCTTCATCTTCTGTCATGCCTTGGCGAATGAAGAAGTCAACAATTTGCTTGGCAACGCCGACACCGGCACTTCCTGCTCCAAGGAAGACTGCTTTATGTTCCCGAGTGGGAATTCCAGATTGCTTTACGGCATTTATGACGCCAGCAAGAATAACGGCGCCGGTTCCCTGGATATCGTCATTGAAGCAGGTAAATCTATGGCGATACCGTTCAAGCGCTGGGAAAGGGTTCTTGAAATCCTCAAATTGGACGACAATGCTATGTTATATATTCCATTAGCAAAAATATACCCAACGGTAATGGATTGAGTGTCTTTTTTCTTTCTTCTCTTACCCAGGCCATTTCTCAGTCAGGGCGGTCATCAGTTCGTCCATAAATTCTAATTCTTGATCTGGGGTCACCTTGTCTCGACGACTACCCATATAAAGAGGGTCTTCTCTCAAAGACTTATTGCCCGTTCCCAAATCTAGAGTTAGGGGAAGAGTTGCATCCGGCCTGATACCAGCGCAGGCGGTGTATAGGGCAAGCTTCCCAATGGGGATACCCATGCCATTGATGCCGAGATCTCCCAATCCAAGGATTCTAGAGCCGTCCGTGATACAAGTTATATCGACATGGGGTTGGGGCCAATTTTGGATGACAGCTGCAATGTTTCCTCTGTCTTCGTAACTGATATACATTCCTAAAATAATAAAAACCAGTGAGTGGCAATTTCAAGAAAGATTAAAAACCAAAATTAAAAAAAGGGTTCTCACCTTCCGGCTGCTGGTATATTTCAGACCATCTCTGGCAAGCTTCACCAACAACGGGGGTGTATATCAAAGGTGTGAGTTCCTGTAGAATGGATTAGCTCAGCCCACACATAGATGAATCCAGGCATAGCATTCATTATTCGTTCGTACCTTAAGGTGGTCTACAACTAAACGGTAGAACAGATGGACGTTATTCCTGCGTATAGTGCTGAGGTAGAGAAACTTGTCGATTGAGGTTGATTTGAGAGCCAATTGCCTCAGACCTAGGAGTCAGGTCAGCAAACCGGGCCCAGCCGACCAAATTGGCTCAACAGCTGAGGAGCAATCATCCATACATCTAGTCTTTTGTGTCTCGTAGCTCTCCACGCGGGGAGGTGTCAAGCCGTATGATCGAAGGTATTTTCGGATATAGCCAGGGTTTGCGGTGTCATAGGAGCCCTCTCTGTTTTGTTTTTTCACACGGTTTGAAGGTTAGCAAAAAAAGCAGTCGACAAAGACAGAGTCTTGTATTAAAAAGGGAGTGAGCGAGAGTGAGCGGGAGTGAGCGGGATAGATAGAGAAGCTTACGCAGGAGTAGCATTTACAGGGGCGGAAGAATGGACGCAATTGCGCTGCTGGAAACGGTGGATACTGTGACTCATGATGGGCAAGCTGGAGGAATTGGATGAAAGCAGGAGAGTATGGGCAGAGGTCTTTGGAGCATTCACAAAGACAGAGGTTGATGTTGTAGTTGAAGAAGAGGAGAAGAGTGAGCAGTGGAAGAAGTAACCCGAGTGCTTATTTATATGGCCAAACATCTGACAAGTCCTGGGAGGGGAAGAAGGGGGTAGCAGTAGTAATAGTAATAGTAGTAGGAGTAGTATAGCAGTAGTAGTATTTAGTATTTAGTAGTTAGTAGTTAGTAGTTAAGGAGACAAGACAAGACAAGACACGACACATATCTCCCTCGCTCTCTGCCTCGCTCCCTGTCCCCGAAACTCCCAGTTATTTACATTTTTACTTCTCTACGGCGGAAACTAGCTCAACATACCGGGAATTTAATTGCGCTGGAACACCCCCCAAGTCGGGCGATGTCGGGTTGGGGAGGGCGCATTCAAAAAACAGCTGCCTGGACACCAAAATAATCAACAATTATTATCAAAATGGTCAAATAATATATATAATACATAATACTCCGTACATGGTTGTTGATGCGACGAGTTCGACAACTTTCTGACGCACCAGGCGGAGTAATCCATGCGGAGTTAAGTAAGAGTTGCTGTCGTACTTGAATGATGAATCAGCTTTTAAGTTCTAGAGCTATTTCTATTTCTATTTCTTGCTTGATTTTACGCTGTTCAAAATACAGGATAGATAGTCCGTAGAGAGAGAGAGAATACGATGAGAGTACGGAGGGAGTATGATTCCCAACAGAAGATCTCAATTCAATTCAATGCTTTCTTTATTATTCCTTCCCCTGAGCTTTTCTTTTTTATTTTAATTAATCCCTGGAGACTGGCTGGGTTTATTTTAGCTCGGTAAACTGGCAGCTCCGGGAGAACTAGAACCCTAGGCTTGAATGATGAATCTAGCTCGCTGCTGCTCAACAGCGCCCTTTGCGACAACATAAGGGTTTAGTTATATAGTTATATATATATTCATATTCATATTCATATTCGACCAACGAGAAGGCTCGGGACTATAATCAAAATTCAACTAACTGGTTCCAAGGCTCGAACTCACTCGCATTGGTAACCTTGTTACGGAGTACACATACACATCCATTATTCAAACTCAGCTCGTATTTTCCAGGGAAATAATGCCTGCATTCTCATGTCGAACAACCAATATGGGCTAAGCCTATGAGCTTGTAGGATCACAATAAATTTGACTCTGGAAACCCCCCCCCCCCGTTTATGATATATCCCGCATGAAGCTGTTAGATCATCATATCTGGAAACTCACCCCAGCAACAAATCCTGTTACTTCTTCTTTCTTCCTTTTCTTTTCTTTTTCCAGTTCTGCTGCGAGATAGCGGTATCACCCGATATTTGTGTCAAAGCATGGAAATGTGCTGATCGCAATTGGGTGTGATGATGGTTCTTAATTCTTTTATTTTACTTTTGCCCGCCGCGAAACGGAGCTAACGTTCCATGCGAAATCGGCTGAAAATGATAACAATAATCCTTGACAGCGAGTCTCCCCAACCACTTGGCGGCAGGGCCTAGGGCCCCCCAGTTCGGTCTCCACTTGGGCGTATCGAGCTTGTTGCACCATGGCCGGCTGCGTCCAACAACCACCGGTCCGGTAAGCTCGGGTGTGGGAGAGCTGAGTGGAAGAGGGAGCTAATTTAACTAGCTTTGGCTCTGGGCCTGTATCATGGATGTATGATATGATGTGTTCCATCCCCAGGTTTTTCTTCTTCCCGATCAGACAAGGCGGCACGAGGGCATGCATGAGATTTCCTTTTTTTTTTATATATAGATATATATATATATATATATATATGGAAAAAACATCCATCTTTGATCTATAATCATAGATAACTATCTCTCGTTAGCTTATTTACTGACAAATATCCTTCAGAGGCAGAACACAACTCCACAGCAGTTTTTGTTACGTCCTGGGAAGGAAAGGTAAATGGGGGGAGAATTGATAATGACATCTCTCACATGTTCTCTGATAGATGTTATAACCGTAGAAATTATAGAAGAGCATTTTCAGAGCATTTGATAGCTGTAATTATCAAGTTATCGTCACTTCTCATATATAGTAATAGAAGAAGTAGCAGAAGTAGCAGCAGTGGTAGTAAGGTCTTTGAAAGATGATATTTGTATCTGTAATAGTCTGAAGATATAGAGCTGCTGTTCTTTTTTTTATATGTAAACTCAAGTATATACTCTTTCTTGTCAAAACGAGCGAATCTTTAAGGGGTCTTAGATATGTACAGTGCCGTAAAAGGCTACCCCGGATTGACCGGTCAATTTGTTTGCGAATCCTCCACAATTCTCAGCTATATAATTAGTTCTGTTAACCTCACACAGCCACGATCTTCTGCTTCCAAGGCTGAGTGGCAGATGAATAAATGTCTTGTGCTGCAGAGTACGTGTTAGTTTTGCAGCTAAGATCTGTAGCCGTGAAGGAGGGTATGGAAAACTCCCTGGATACCCGATACGATTTTTGAAAATCTGTGCAATACGCGAGTGACGAGTGATGAGACATTCTACTGATTCTAGCCACCGGGCATTCTATTGAACTGACCTAAATAACTAGCTCGATTGGATTCTTAATCAATGGTTTGCCCCTCGCCGGGCAATGTTTTTTATGATCAGGTCCGTTCAGACATTTATACATACATCCACCTTTCTTTCATCTTTACTGCGAGTGTCAAGTACAGCGCACTCCTATCGCAACTATGATCACCAAACCCTCAAGAGCCCCATGGGCGGACGGGCCTTTCCACCTCATCGCTACACCCTCAAAACACTTGGATGTGTGTTTTTCCACCCCCGTCAAACGAGGCGGAAAAGCGCTTAAATACATGACCTTGCTGACTGGCGTTACCAGAATTCCCTTGGCCACGTCTACTGCGCTTCTGAGATGGCCCATGCGCATAACACTATTATACGAGGACTAAATGCCATCCTTCAACAGGCGCCGTACGTGCGCGTCGTGACGGATGAACAGTTCAACGCACAGGATGTTACAGACCTGCTTTTCTACGTCCAGTCGTGGACTAAAATGGTCAGCCACCACCACCTGGTTGAAGAGTCTTATATATTTCCTGGGATTGAGAGGTTTACTGGTAGGCCAGGGTTTATGGACGAAACTAAGCATGAGCATGAGCTGTTTCATGATGGGATTGCGAAATTGCTGGTGTATGCTTCCGCAACGAAGTCGGAGGAGTACCGGTGGGAGGGCACGGATGGCATGAAGGGAATCATTGACTCGTTCAGCAAGCACCTTACCGACCACCTCTATGCGGAGATCGATAGCTTTTTAGCTATGGAAGATTTAGATAGCGCCGCGCTGAAGAAGACGTGGGAAAAGGCTGTGGACATTGCTAAGAAAACTGGGAATCTCGCTATGCTAGTAAGCCACCCACTTCCTCCACTCTTCACTACACTACGTACTCTACTTTACGTGATGCCCGGCAAAGCCTTGGCCGCTGGGGCTAACAAAACCTCTTTGCACCCTACAGTACGACATCTTCCCCGTCGTGCTCGGCTGCGCTGATAAGACCTACGAGGGCGGGCATGACTTCCCCCCCCTACCCTGGGTGATGCCCTTTCTGGTCAAGTTCTGGTTTGCAGCGGGTAATGGAGCATGGCGCTTCAATCCATGCGACTGGTGGGGCAAGCCACGGCCGCTGGCTTTTGGGCCCGAGGTCTTGAGCGGAACTTGATATCAAGTGAATTGATCGTTGTTGTTCATCCACTACTAATGTATCAACAAGAGCTAAAATGATTTGGATTGGCGTGGTACATTTTACAAAAAAAAAAGAATAATGGGGGAAAAAGAAAGAGGAAATAGCAGCTAGTGACACTTCACTCAATTTTGCAAGACAGCCCCCATAATTAACGATATCTAGTTACCCTGGGAGAAGCGTACCCGGAATACAGCGTACATACGCCCACTGTACATAAGGTGTTTTTTGTTAGAAAGAATAATAAGATATAAACAGTATCAGTCAATCTCGGCTAAGAAAGAGACGAAGGAACAACGCCATCCGTGTTCTAGAAGCTCTTGGCAGTGCCGTAGCTAGGTACCATAGCTACCATAGTTAGGTAATAGCCTGCTGCCAAGACTAACTACAGCGAGCTCATCGTCATCGTCACATCAAGATCAAGTTTCTCGTTGCTGCCAAACCTTCGAGGTTCCCCGCCGCCATTCCAACTTCATCCATCACCACGCTTTTACGCTTCTTCTCTTCATGCCCATTCCCTTATGTTGAGAGTTGAGAGGCGCGTTTCCACAGTGGCTCTTTGGATTAAGTACATGTACTTACCAACTCGGCATTTAAACCTCTAGCAGCCTTAACTATCTCTTATTTTCCCTTCAAACACCACCTCGCTATGAGCTAGTAGTAGCTATGTGGTCCTCATGCTGCAAATCAAGAAAAGCTACCAGTGGTGAATCAGAGCCTCTTCTCCCTCAACATCATGATTACGATGAAGACACAGCCTTGCAGCGTCAGCTGCACGAGAAATTGCGTTCCTACCAGATGCTCAAGGCCATCTCCAGCGGTTACATGCCGTCAACGGACCAAGTCGTCTCCAACCTCCGCGTCCTTCTTGTATCTAGCCTCCTCAATCCAGAACACCTTGCTGTTGGGAACACTAGTCAAGAATTGATTCGGGATGTTAAACTTTGTATTCGACTGGTCATCGATCTTCTACAAGAAAAGAACGGTGAAGATCAGCTACAAGATGCCATATGGCAGCTATCCGAATCGAATGTTGAAGTTGATACCGCAAATCTTGCATCTAGGGGTACACTTGCAAAGGCCCAAGCTGATACTGCTGCCGGTATTTAATGATACCTCTTAGAGATGGTACTACAATCTTTGATCGATTCTGCTGATACCTCAATTCTAGCTCGTGAGAGTATTCGTACCGTCATCGGCCTCTTGCTAGCCAATTCCGACTTCCGACGGTTAGTGGATGACTTGGCTACGATTGGACGGGTTATATTTGCCGATACTGCGTCTGCACTGTCTTCGGCAGCCGCCGAAGTTGCGGAGGAAGTGGAACCTTCGGATGAAGAGAGAGCTAACCTTAGACCAAGCAACTCAAAGAACAATGGAGCCCCCTCTACGGATGACTTAAGCCATGACCTGGAACAAGTTTCCGGAAGCGCTCTGGAGGCAGTGGCCCAAACGAGCAAGGCTGCTGTCCACAGTGCGGAGGAGAATGTGTTTGGACACTATAAAAACACTTTACTCTACAGAATGAAGAAGACTGTTCAGAACTTACGCAAGCGAGACGACTATGCCACCTCTGTATCGACCATCACCCAATTGATTAAGCGGTACGGAATTATATACTCTCGTGCTGTGGATGAAACTGTTAATGCTGCTGAGGAAGAGGTTGATGCAAACCCAGACCTCAAACAGGCAGTGCAAAATCTATGGAACTTAATAGGGTCCTTTGGTGACCACAACGAATGGCAGCTTGTGGAAAGTAAATTCCATGAGGTGGTCAAACATTCTGAGAAAGACCCGGAATTTGAATCACTGCTGAAAGAGATTGGGAATTCGATCCAGGACCTTTTGATGGATCCTGGCTTTTTCGACTCAGCGGATGAAACGGTTGAACTCTTAAAACATAAATCTAGTGGCATTGGCTCGGATTCCACCCTTCGCCAGGATATCGATGCATTTTTACAGCAATTAAGCAGTGCCCTTGCTTCGGTTGCCAAAGATAAAGCGGTAGCCGAGCTGCTAGCCGCCACCAAAAAGCTTGGGGGTCACTTATCCCGAGCCTTCCATGAGAAAGCGCCCGCAGTCTCTGAAGATGCTCTCAACGTTTTTCTCCCCACTTTAATCCGTTCGATCCAGCATATACCAATTCCAAGGCTAGAGGTCTCTGTGCCAGAGTTAGATTTGCTACTTGAGAATGTGATATTGGAACCAGGCCACGCTTTCCGCTCTTCATCCTTCTTTCCCTGGAGGGTTCTTGTCACGACTCGTAATGATCTGGAAGTTCGAAAAGCACATTCCAAGGCAGTCAACACAAGCATTAAAAATGTCGTTACGATAACCATGAACGGCCTGAATATAAGTGCAAAAGAATTTGGCTACTGGATCCGCGTCCACTCCCCGCCATATATCCCTTCCTTCGGTGATGAAGGTATTGCCAGCTTTGCCCTTGACGAGCGAGGTATCGACATCTCCCTTGACCTCGAGATTGGCCGTGATCGCATCGAGCGACTGATTTCACTTCTAGCTGTTCGCGTCCACATCCACAAGCTCGACTACACGGTGCACAAAAGCACATGGTCGTTCATGTGGTGGATGCTCAAGCCGTTCCTCAAACATATGGTCCGCCGCGTTCTCGAGAAGAAGATCGCCGAGCAGATTGTTGCCGCAGCACATATCCTAAATCGAGAACTTGTCTTTGCCCGCGAGCGTCTGCGTGCAACAAGGATCGCTAATCCACAGAGTCTAGCTACCTTTGCACGAGCTATTTTAACGAGCCTGACCCCGAAAATGGATCCGGATGTGTATACGCGAGTCGGGATCGATGCGCATCGCCAGGGGATTTTCAAGGATGTTTATACACCTGCGAGTGTTATGAATATTTGGAATGTGGAAGGGAGGCGGGCTGGAGAAGCGGTTGAGGATGGAGATCAAAGTGGTGGCATTCATATGACTTGGAGAAATGATATATTTGACGTTGTGTCTCCTACATCTGCGACACGCCTCTGAGTTCCTGGTTTGATTTCTTTCTTTTTCTTTTTTCCCTTCTAATTTTTACTGACCTTCTCTTCCATGCGTCCTCCTCCTCTCCTTCCTGTTCTTCCTTTGTACATGTACATCTAGTTTGACACCTTACAATGATTGATGATTTGTTTACGGCCCCCTGCTTTTGTATCTCTTTTTGGTGGCCATCCCTAGCTCCGTTCTGAACAAAATCTCATATTCGGGCACATAACACATTCTCCTCTCAAGATCCATTCACATTTACCCATCAACATAATAGTGGACAGCATAAACATGACTCTGCAGCAGTATTTTAACCGCACAGCCCCTATAGATATAAGCCTAGCCCAACATACCGACATCAGCCTATTGACAAGTACATGTACTGTACATTTGGGCCCGGATCGCTTAGAATACTAAATGATATTTATAACCGAAGCCACTACCAATTCAAAATATAATGGCCTATCATTCCAGCCTTGAATAATATCCAGAAGAATTTGCAATTGCATAACGCCCGCGCGCACCCATTCCAATGCCCACACACATTCTCATGAGTATTCAAAGTTTCGAAAACGAAATTTTCTTGCTCGCATAACATACGCCCAGCGCTTATATTGCATTTACCATACGCCCCAAACAGATAACCTTACCTTCCAGGAGATATTTCTCGTTCAGATGTAGTAACTACACTGGATTCTCGATCTCAAACTACCCAGGCACATGCCAGCAAAGCCACTCGCGGGGGCTCTTGTAGGAATTAAGCAACCAAACGCCAACTAGCGCGCCACGCTAAACGGAGGCTTAAGCATTTGCCTGTATCAAGATCCAGCCCCGCAAAACGCTCGATCTTGGATAGCTTTTTGAGTATACACAGTATGAATAAGCGCGCGAACAGATCCTGGCTCACTTTGCTTTTGTAAACCCTTTTTATTCGCCGTCAGTTCTATGGGATTACCGTGTCAAGATTCGTCGACAATGTCATCATGCAAGTTGTTGAGCGTCATCTCATTCAACGTGGATATATACGGAAATTGGACGAGCAACAGGCGCAAGCGCTGGTGGGCGAGAACGCGGAAGTTCAAAGAGGGCGAGAGCAGTTGCAGGCCCTGAAGACATCCAGCGACTTGCTTCTTTGATAATGTAAAAATGCAAGGTTAACAGTAAATATTGTTTTCAAATGCCAGCCGGAGCATAGTAATAGGTCCGTAGTGGTGTTGTTTGCAGGTTGAGGTCCAAAATTGCCTAAAATAGACAAGTGCACGTGACCAAATATATCTCCCGGAACATCAATGATCCGTCTTATCGCAAAGCTGCCACCAAACACTTTTATTTGGGCTATCAAAGGTGGCATCAATGCTCAAACTGCCAGATATCAACAAATTCTCACCGTCCCGATTTTCATTTTTCTAAACGCGGGTTTTTCACTTTGATTTATTATATATTTGTCCAAGATTTTTTGTACTGCTTCGTCACTTGTGGACATCCTTCTTATTTTTCTTTTTTCTGGTTTTTAATGAGCGATTCGAATGGGCCGATCTATATCTACGCTCGTTAACCACATTTCGGAGTCTTTACCACAGCGCAAACCCCGTTCACACCCACAAAATCCTTCATTGGGGTATTGGGAGGCTCTTCCCGGATTGGAGACACAAGGCTGATTTAGTCATGCTCGCATTCCCCTTTCTTTTGGGGTTATCGTTGCTCGTCCTCCTCCCCGTCGTGCTGTGTGCGGAGGACTATTATAAAATTTTGGGACTAGACAGATCTGCTTCTAATCGTGACATAAAAAGAGCGTATCGGACTCTAAGTAAAAAATTCCACCCAGATAAAAATCCGTATGTTCTTGTTCTTGTTCCCCGCTTTCTCCGCCCATAATCCATTCAGAGTCTTTTTCTAATTTAACCGCTGGTTACCCCTTCTAGAGGAAATGACTCTGCGCATCAAAAATTCGTCGATATAGCCCAGGCATACGACGTTTTATCCACCACCTCGACAAGGAAGATTTATGACCAGTATGGACATGATGGTCTAGAGCAGCATAAGCAAGGCGGAGGAGGAACACATGACCCATTCGATCTTTTCTCGCGCTTTTTCGGAGGAAGTGGGCATTTTGGCCACTCTCCTGGCCAACGTCAGGGCCCCAATATGGAAGTTCGCTTATCAATTTCTCTCAGAGATTTCTATAACGGCAGAGAGGCGGAGTTTAAAGTTGATAAACAGCAGATTTGCGATGCTTGTGAGGGAACTGGGTCTGCTGATGGCGAGGTCGAGACTTGCCATCAGTGCGGCGGTAGGGGAGCGGTGATTAAGAAACACATGTTGGCTCCGGGTATTTTCCAGCAAGTTCAAATGCACTGCGATAAGTGCGGCGGACAAGGGAAGACGATACGGCGCCCATGTCCTGTATGTAATGGAAACCGCGTTGTAAAGAAATCCGTCCCAATGTCAGCCACGATAGAACGCGGAATGCCCAGAGGAGCTCGACTATCGTTTGAAAACGAGGCAGATGAGAGCCCCGACTGGGTTGCCGGCGATCTGGTTATCACTCTCGAAGAGAAGGCACCAGCGATTTTCGAAGATGAGAAGGACCGGACTGATGGCACGTTCTTCCGAAGGAGAGATAATGACTTGTTTTGGAGAGAGGTCCTTAGCCTCCGAGAAGCATGGATGGGAGACTGGACGCGCAACATCACACACTTGGACGGGCATGTTGTTCAGTTGAGTCGGAAACGGGGCGAGGTTGTCCAACCCCTTTCCGTTGAAACGATAAAGGGTGAAGGTATGCCCATCTGGCACGGTGGCCATATGCATGATCACGACCACGGCGATGAGTTTGGCAATCTCTACGTTGAATACATCGTTGTCCTTCCAGACCAAATGGAGAAAGGGATGGAAAAGGACTTCTTCGCGCTATGGGAAAAGTGGCGCAAAAAGAACGGCGTGAGTCTAGACAATGACAGCGGCAGGCCCACCAAAACTCCTCCTAAGGATGAATTGTAATATAGACATTTGTATAGTATAAGATTCAGTATTTTAGTTGTCTGTTCAATTCCCCCTGATTTTTTATCAATATTTTTCTTTCCCACCACCAACTTTGTCTAATTTCTATGCTCGTTTTATTATATTTTAATATTTTATTTAAGCTGGGATACTTCAAGTGGTTTGAGGCATGTTCGTGTTCAAGGACTAAATAACTGATAGAGATAGAATTGCAACTGTCACGATTTTTGAATTATTTGAGAGACTGCAAACATCTTTCACAGCAACATCATCATTGTCAATCAATCCTCTCAGCAAATCTGTAACTGCAATGGTTTTGCCCATTGATCTACAAAGTGCGATGAGAGAAATTACCTTTCATCCATACACATTAATGCAGTTATTACTAGAAATATAATTTATAGTAAATCTATAGGTAGCTAACAAAAGTTCCCTATTCAGTTAAAACTCTTGCCTAACGCCCCAGCCATGGCATATAACCACAGTTGCGCTCTATGTAACTACTTGGCGTTACAGAATCTCTCTATTATCATTAGAATGTAAACACCTGTGGTTGTATAGTTACATTTTTTGTCCCCATTTTCATTTATCCTGTCCTCCAAAGAAAATAACACCCTGTTTTGTATCGTTTGGCCTGCTGGCGCAAGGTGGTTTGCAACAAGTCAATCAATCATAACAACTATGAACGGCAGTTATTTAAAGATATCTCTCACAATGTTTCGAGCGACACCAATCCGTTCGTTGAATATAAAAAAGGTTCAAATCTCTAGAATGATGACTCCCAAAAGCAAGCCCTGGAGGCCTTTGTCTGATGATGGCTGCGTTTGCTGGAGATGTGATCAATTCAACACCAGTCAAGATTGGAATGTTTAAAGGATGTCCACAGCAACTTCTTGCCGTAATTATCTACTGGCGCCAGAGCTCGAGTAAGTATTTTTTTCTTATTTTTCTATTTTTCTATTTTTCTATTCTTCCAAAAAATTCTGTGACTCCTGAGCACGTGTGGCATGTATTATCAACTGCAAGGTCTCTCTATTCATTAGCCACTGCACTAGACTATATAATGTCACAAATGCCGACTCCAACACAACGAACACAAAGGCACTCAAACACGTCCAGCGCAAGAGCTACAAACCAGGCAGGTTCCTCCTCCAAGCGGCGGCAGTGATTTTGGGTCCGGCAGTGCTCCCGGTAGTGCTCCCGGCGTATTACGCTTTTATCTGGCAATTGGTCAGACCAGAAAGGCAGAGAAGCTCAAATTTAGCCATCCCAAACAAGCTCTGGAAACCCACTACCCCTGGTTCGTTGTTAGCGTATTCGCCTGGATTTTTCAAAGTAGGGCCTACTTGGTATCGAAGCGAGCATGTTCCACAATCGCAGCTGGTAGGTTAAAAACACCATGAAGCTGTTGA
This sequence comes from [Emmonsia] crescens, assembly GCA_002572855.1. NCBI lineage: Eukaryota > Fungi > Ascomycota > Eurotiomycetes > Onygenales > Ajellomycetaceae > Emergomyces > [Emmonsia] crescens. The sequence goes on along the minus strand of PDND01000011.1, from coordinate 153,096 downwards.
TGCATTGCGGCAGCTCTTAGGACGGACCAGGTGGCTGGCTCAAATGTTGCAACGCGTTGTTCCAACAGTTTTACTTATTTATTATAAGTTATGCTTAAGAGGAGAAAGCCTTGCAGGGCGGCTGTGGTACACACTGGCTATCCTTAGCTTGCTTCCATTTGTTGCTCTCCCGCTTTCGGGATTGATCATGGAACCCGTCGAAGGCTAAGTCAAATTACACGAGCACCCCCTAGCCATCGGACACAAGTGGGACGATTTCACCCGCAGACCTCAAGGAGGAAAGGAAAATCTGTACTGGAGAACTGGCTTGCCTCCAACAATTCTGGGAGTAGGAATAGTCTATACAGCGCCTCATGTACGACGAAATTCCATTCCGTATCTCCAAGATGTGCTGAATACGCCGCCTTCAACTGTTTCTGAAAGCAACCCAGATCCTTTCCTTGCACAGCAAGTAAATGCACCAATAAGTGGGAAAGCCTGGGGTTTACCCATAGGATGCAACTGCTCCATTGTCAAGTCATTCTCTGAATTCACAATCCCTTAACCAAAGGCCACTTGTTAATTTTAGCGATCCTAGTTCCTCGATGGTGGAGTCAAAACTCAATCAGTCCCTCCTCAGCGATCAAATACGAGCCTTTAGTAATATAGGTGCCAACCTGTAGCTCATGCTGATATAGGTTTCGGCTTTTCGGGGGTGTACGGCCACGCCGGCTGGGGTGCTCCTAAGCCTAGGCCTACCGCTTTCGAGCACGCTCTCTGGCGGGCACATTCCGAAATAGGATACAACCTCGATTTCAACAAGACCATTGACTCAGCCATGGCCAACGTCAACCACCCTTACTTTCAAGCCGAAAATGGTTCCTTCTATTTCAACCAAATCTTGTACGGGAAAACCCCCCGAACAAAACGGTACTGTCGTCTCAGAGCCTGTGTATGAGCATATCACATACGTGGACCACGTTGCCACTCCCATCGTGGTTCGTTGTATTCGGAACTCGAAGCTCGGATACGCTAACATCGACTGACAAGGCTCCTTTCGCTCATTCGCAGAGCGTCCCCCACTGGTCATTGATTCCCATGAGAGTGGCGACGAATGGGCCTTTGGGTAAATCGGCGGTGACCTCGCCGGCAAGTTTGCCGAGCTCCTGACACCCACGAGTTCCCCTCTGTCCGTACATTTCACTCACGGGTTATACTACCCGGGTTACATCCAGGCGGAGACTCTTTACCGGTCAATCATGCTCGCGCATGCTTGGGACGCCTTTGAATTAATGTATGACAGCGGCTACACCTTTCAATCTGCGTATCTCTTACCCAAAGCAACCACCTCGCGACCCAGCACGGTTGTCGGCCCTGGTGTCATCCCGCCCATCTATGGTGGGGTTCTATTCGCCATTTGGGCCGTAGGCTACCTCATACTTGGCTGGGGATATGGGTTTCGTCGCCGCTGGTCTGAGATGTCCCGCCTCGAAGGGGATTTTGCGCGAGAGATCCAAAACGAGCCTGATTGTGTGTGATTCAGCCTTCAACAGACATTGTGGAACTTACCTGGTTTGGTAGGTGATTCGGAGCCGCAAATGGAAATCGGGCTAGTGAAACTGAGAAATGAGCCGAATAAGAGGATGAGATATCTTTTGGCATTGCGGAGTACTTGTGGCGGGAAAGTTCTTTTTCTTTCTTTCTTCACTTGAGGTATCGCGATGCTGAATTACTATGGTGGTAAAATCTTTCTTCTTCTTTTTGCTGGAGGTGGAGGTGGACTTAAGGTTTGAACTTAATAACTTATTTAGCCCCAATTCCAAGTCTGCACAATTGCACGACTGCATGGTTCGCTTGCAACATTCTCCACTATTCTTTCTTCTTTACTTGTTCCTTTTTCCCAGCCTTGCCACTTGAAAGCTACCTACGGCTTAAGGATTCAGAAGGATTATCTGCCTGCAGCAGACACATCAATAGCCCCTGTCAGAAACTCAGCTTGTCACCTAGTTAACTACCAGTCACCTCTCAGAGTTCATCTCGGTGACACTCCAATCTCCTCTGAACGGAGCAGATCACACTGGACCCCAAACGAAATCTGTAGACTGGTCCATCACATCACGGCATTGATGGCAGTCGCTAGCTGGCATAATGTACTCCAGAAACTCGTACTGGAGTTAAACCACAAGTAAGCCTAACTCCCTCGGTTTCATCTCCTTATCCGACGCACCCTATTCTTGGAGTGTAAACGCTCGGCGAATTCCCCAAGCAGATGCCAGGAAATGAGAGACCAGCCAATTGTTTTCTTTATCTCTTGAGCTTCCAGGATATTCACATTAGTAAAGCTTACTCACCCGGCTCGGTTTTCATATCCCCGTTCTTGAATTGCCCACACCTCGGCGAGATATGAACATGCGGGAGAATTTCGAAGCAAATCGCTCGCGAGCCCAAACTAGAATAGATAATCTTGAGCGACCAAACGCTTTTTGCGCCAGACAGTTTCGGATGATGGCTCTCCAGCATCCGAGAGCATCATCTTATCCAGCTGTCAATATGCATTGGATAGTTATCTATATATCGAAGGATTGTGATCTCACGTCATCCACGGCAGTCAATCGTCCTTCCCCATGCATTTGTCAAACAAGCCGACCCTTTTATGTTAAGGAGGTTCTTAGCCCTGGCTGGCGAAACTAATAAATAAATAAAATAAACCTGGTGCATTTCACTATCGTGCGACTTGTCACGAAACAAACCAACATCTCGAAAAGCTGTACACCTCACTTTTCCATCTCTGTTCTTTTCACACAGGAGGGATACCTTTCATACCTTTCCCATTTATGCATTTACATATACCTACTTTGCAACTATGAGACCATCGTGGTCTACCGTTGGAGCTGTTCTCGCTCTTACAACATACGCTGTCGATGCTGTCGATGTAACTGGCCATACTTGCCCTCGTCTTCCTTGTTCAAAGTGCCTGACTCCAGAAGAGGCACATGGCGTGGGCATAGGCTTTGACCTGTCCGCAGCATATGGGTACGTTTTCTCTCATGGACTTTTCGATACTCAAGTGGCTATTGAATAACATTTTGTCCCTCAGGACGGCAGCTATTCGATATGACAATGGTTCGGTGGTCAATGTGGGCAAGGTTCATGCCTCCCAAGAATACCAAGCTCTGATGAAACATCTTTCAGAGAACCGGCGGGGAGCACTCCCTAGCCGCTTTGACCCGATATGGGACGAACCAGGCCGTATCGGGGAGCCATCACAGAAACACCTCCAAGCACCAGATCTCGATATTGGCGCCATTTCATTTCTCATCTCTGAACTAAAAGCCCAAACCGAGCAACTCCTAGGCCACCCTATACATTCCGTGGCTATCTCGTCTCCAGATTACATTCAACTATCGGAGAGGGAGATTTCCCAGGCAATCGAACACCTGGGACTGAAAAACCTCGCCGATCAACACGACCTATCCTTAACTTCCTCAGAATACGCAGGTTACTCTTCTGGTGTATTAACCATACCTATGACCCTGGATCCTTGCGAAAAGCACGAAAAACGAATGGAAACCATTCTGCACCTTGATTACACACAAACTACTCTCAGCGGATCAATCAGCAACCTCCACGATACAACTCTGCATCACACCGAAAACGTTTTCGCCGACTGGTACCTAGGCCTTTCAAAGAAGCCTGGATTCGTTGAGGAGGAGTTATACTGGGACCTGCTTTGGCGTCGCCTAAGAGGCCAGGTCCAACAAGTCGAGGGAAAAATCACCAAGGTCATTCTAACTGGCGATGCAGTGCTCCTCGGTGATCCACGGTTTTTCAAAGTTGCTCGGTATGCTCTGCGCGGCTTCATAGAGCCATCCGCCTTGGGTGTGCTGCATAACAATCCAGACCCTGTATTTACGGCTGCGAGGGGTGCAGCGGAGTTTGCGAAGAGAACTCAAGAGGGCGGCCCTGGAGGATGTGTTGAGAGTGAGAGGTGTCGGGCTTTGAGAGGGTCTTTTTAAGAGCGCACAATTTTTACGATGATCATACAAGACTTCAAATCTCTTTTTTTTTCGGCATTAGCGTTTTTTAATAGATCCATAAAAAAATGGATGCCTTTGTCTGGCACGGGAGTTCGGCGTGTAACTATATGTTTTCTGGGGGAGGAAGGCAAAAATAATAGTTCTATATACTATACATATTCTAGCGAACTAGATAGAAGTAAAAAGCATGAATGCAGCCTTATGGGACGTGGTAGCTCCTTATCCCGAAACTACCTCTACCTCCTATTTCGATACTCGATGCTCGAAACACCGCAAGCCCTCATACATGTACTACAGTACATCTACGTAGGCCCTATATATTCAAAAGCCCAAGGAATCCCATTTTAGTTAGGCGCAGGGCACTATTTTGGCTTCTTTTGGGGGGTCAATCTTTAGACACTCGGAAATTAAATGCAACTGAATGGCCTCGTGTATAGAGCATGTGTAGTGAGTGGTACATCAAGTTGCTTACTCTTTGTGTCAACTCTGCAGAGGGGAAATGAGGGGAAATCTAGACCATGTCTATCATGGAAGCCCTTAACACATGCACCCGAAAAAGTGCGAAATTTTTAAATAATTATTTCCATTTTTTTTCTTTAAAAAAGAAACTATTAAAAAATGAATGATATTCAAAGGGAGGAAAATGTGAAGTGGAGAAACGAAAGATTATAAAAAATGCTGCCATCGCTGGGATTCAAAACGCCGAGCCAATATTTCCCTATCCAATGACTTTACCTGTCAAAGCAGAGAACACCAATATGCATCAATAATATGCTCGAAAATTCAAATCCCGCATAAACCATAGACACCTCCCAAATCTCATAACCAGTAGTGAGATCCGGAACCCATAAAACATTTAAACCCAACGCCTCTCATTAACGAATCGGGGCCCAGCCAACCTAAGAGAGGAATGAGGAACAGCACCGAGCATCTTCTCGGACAAAAAGATACCAAAAGTGCGCCATATGCAATGCCCCATCCATAATTCTCCATTAAAACAACCCTCTTTTGAGGTCGGGTCCGTTTTAGGTCATGACTCGACTCTCCAAGCTCATATCCAAGCTCGGGAAAACTCCAAGAAAATTCAACTACCGGGAGGACTCAACTCCGACACGCCCTTCTTCAAGCCCAAACTAGAAATGCGGCTCTTCCGCCTGGCTTTTAGCCTGTGCTCGGTATCCATGAGTTTGTTCTGCACCCACATGCGGACATCATGGTCAGTTTTGATAGGTGCGGAATTGAGCAACTCTGTCAACGCGAGCTTGACCTGCTGGTCTACGTCGTTGGATTTATCGCAGTTCGTGGCGTCGAAGATGGTATCATCAGACAGGTCAGATAGGTGAGATGGCGGAGGAGTGGAGGAATTGCGAGTTGGTGACTGGACAGGATAGGAGAGGGCGCGGGACGGAGATGAGTAACGGCTGGGTGGTTGGGTGATGGAATGTGCGGAGGTAGGCAGGGCCTTGAGCATGTTTGGCGATAGTACTGTATGCATGTCGGTTGTTTCTTTTTGTGTTGTTATTTTTAGCAGTTCGAATCGGCGAGGGATATGTTTCAACAAGCGAAAGCTTGTTCAGGTAGAGGTGTGTTAGGAGGATTGCAACGACAGTATTAGATTGGTTTCCAAGCTGTGTGCCTATGAACTAGGCTGCTTGGATATTGCGCTGGATGTGCTCCCAAGGGCACGGCTTTATTGCATGCTCATCCGACTGTAGGGGGTTGTAGGAGATAGCCGAAGTGACTTTTTAAAGCGAAGATATGCTTTCAGGGAAAATGTTTTATAGACAGCCAGGCTCGTTCCTTATATGAATTATCGGGGGGAAAGTAATGATGTAATGTAACGGAGATTGAGTTGGGTCAACCTTGGAAAAAAAGCTTCCAGAGAAACAGAAAAGTATAAAATGGGCCTGGAACGTCGCGGCGAAAACGAAAAGAGGACTCAAGGTTTCTGTAAGGAAACAAGCAATTGCCGCTAGAACCTACTGGTTGGCGTAGAGTGGCCAAAATGAACTTGAACATCCCGATTCAGCTCATGTCAGTGGTATTCCTTCGGTCGACCTGGATATGTTAGGGGGGCGGGCCGTGGGTTGCCGAACAAAACGACATTTCTTTTGAACTACGAACTCCCCGCCGATATATCTCGATGTTATCCCTCTATTTTATTGCATCATTGGGACATGCGCAATGGCGAAGATAGCTGGCGTCATCAATGTTTCACTGGTGGTTCTGATAGGATGGAGTAGAAATGGAGACGTGGGCCTTTGTTTCTTTCCAGGCCTTGTTTACGCCGATTAGCCGCAAATCCTAATAAGAAGAGCCCAGCGTGATTCGTATACAAGTCCACTGTGCGCAGATTTACAAAAATTATAAAAAGCACAGCGAATGGCGGAAGACTGGGTCGTGTCAAAAACAACCACCGTGGCTTTTTGGTGCTTTTGATGATGCAGCTAGTCGAATAGTACAGGTTCTAGATTATTGTTTGCCGCTAAATATTAAGCCCATGCTTTTGGCTTTTTCAACCTTTCTTTCCGTTTTTCCTTCCTATTCTTTTTTTGTTTGGGGGATTGATTGACAAACTGTTGATTGTTTGAATAATTTTTCGAAGGTCCAAAACAAATTGATATAAGAGATGATTTCCAAAAATATAGGTAAACTGGGGCCTGCCTTCACCGTATCGTGATGTTTCAAAAAATAAACAACGGCTGCTAGTCTGTGGGGGAATTCGTAACATAGTTGGATCGGCATTGTCCGGGGATCTTCGAAGATGAGAAAACCTCCATTGGAAGAATTCTGCGAATGCGTTCCCCTGCTAAACGGTCCAGTATGAGGAGGCAAAATGATTTTCTCCGACGCATGCTTCTGGACGGAGTTTCCTCCTGATTTTCGTCGAAGAAAGATACCTTATTGCAAGCAGAAAACGCTGTGGGGAGGGACGATAATTAATCGCGAGTCAATTTTTCTACGCTCAACTTTAGGGCCCGCAGTCCCATAGATGCAAACCTGTATGACATTGGGCACGCAGGCCCTTTGGGTGCTCCAAACATTTCACTCTCTTTTTGCACGCCGCCTCCCAGCTTGTACAGGGGTCGTTGGCCAGCTCAGAATCAACGCGAAAACCGATGCAATGCGGTCATTATTGTTATATGGGTTGCAGAGCGGAGGACCATTTTTTGCTGCTGCTTTCCCACCTAGCTACCTAGGTAGCTGCTAAACCAACGTTTGGTTCTCGGGAAACTGGATGTCGGCAGGGTACCGCGTAGAGATCTCTGAAGCAAGTTCTCGAAGAGATACGTATCAAACAGATCCATGGACGACATCATACTACTAACCATCTCCATGAATGTCAAAAACCACTGTGTCAAAAGGATCAATCCTCAAGGCTTTTGTGGCTCCCCACAACTTCGGACGGATTCCCACCCTTTAGATTTTGAGATGATATGAGTTGATTAGAGGGGTATGAAAGGAAAAAGGGGTGAACAACCTTGAGTGTTATAAGTAAATTTCAATATAGCCCTCCTTTCCCCCTACATCAAGCAACGGTATTCAGGTTGTAATCCCCTTGAAATGAACTTAAGAACTCGTTACGACTTTGATATTTTTGATATTTTTGATATCCATCGATTTTTTACTTCCCCATATTTTTGGATTATGTAATAAGCGCAGTAGTTAGATGCAAACGGCGCAAACAGTATAAACAGCGCAAACTTGTTTTAGGGAAACGTCAATTTTTGAATCTTTTGATGATATTCGTAGATGATTCTCTTCTCATATTCCCACCAAATCTCTTATTGAAAGCCCCGAAGACTGGACTAGAGTGCGCCATCTCTCTAGAGACATTCTCATCTTTCCAGTCCGGTAATATAGCTGTCTCGAACAATCCGTCAATATGGTTCGAAAGCTCAAGCATCACGAACAGAAGTATGTACCAAGATGATAAGGCTATTTTATTTTGCAAACCCCCGAAGACAGGATACCTCATTCAAGCCAAATTCCTAACATCAAAACCCTCATTTTAGACTTCTCCGTAAGGTTGATCTTCACACCTATAAATCTGACGCTGGACATCGCGAAGCTGCCGTCCGACAACGCTACCATCTCCAGCACCCGCTCGATTATCAAAAATACAACTCCCTCTGCGGCTCCCTGCGACAACTAGCACATAAACTCTCTGCGCTGGATCCAGAGGATCCCTTCCGAAAAGAGATTGAAAGCCAAATGCTGGAAAAGCTGTGGGCGACGGGCATTTTGAAGCAAAGTCGTGAGCAAGGGGCTGGGTTGAGTAAGGTTGAGAAGGAAGTTACAGTTAGTGCGTTTGCAAGGAGGAGATTGGGTGTTGTGATGGTGAGGATGGGTATGGTGGAGAATGTTCCTGCGGTGAGTTAATTCCCTCTCTCGGAATTTTTTATATATTTTTATTGAATAGCAGCAACCAGAGTGAATCTAGCGTTTTGAACGAAACTGACTGAACTTATTATCCTATGTTAGGCCGTAAAATTCATCGAACAAGGCCATGTCCGTGTCGGCACGGAGGTTGTCACTGATCCTGCATTCCTCGTTAACAGAAACCTTGAAGACTTTGTCACTTGGGTTGATTCGAGTAAGATTAAGAGAAGTATCTTGCAGTACCGTGAGAAACTAGACGATTTCGATCTTCTATGATCGGACACCTCTTCTTCAGGCTGGTGCAACGGCGGAAAAGAGGAGCGGGTTGACTAAAAGGGACCATTTTTGCATCTTTACACATTTCTTGGCGTATCGGGAACGGATAAAAGCTTTCAAGTACAGACGTGGTCTCTCCGGCTTGAGAAAACGTTGATTTTTTTTTCTTTTTTGTTATCTTTTTAATTGGGAATTTTCATATACCCTCACTGGTTTATGCATGGTTCATTATCAATGTTCATGTACATGTACATATTACATGTCTTTCTTTCGTCCCGCGTTATTCGGCTATAGAAAAGGGATGTCGTACTAAGGTCGGCGCTTTGAAGGCTAGCAATTGGGATATTGAGATATGTATAGAAGTAAGTTATTTAGACTAGATGACCATATATACTAGCTGCTCTGCTGCAGCTGAGATAAACGGAAGAGCTCTCCCTCCCCATATGTAAATATAAGATACGGATAGCAGCTCCTTGAAGGGTCCGAAGCTCATTTAATATTCAAAATAGCAAATACATCCACTCCCATGAAGTCACTTAGCTATTTATATTTGTCTTCTTAATATACAACCATAATATGCATGCAGGAATCCACATGGGCTTTTTAAGGCTTATTCCACCCACTCAGACTAGCTATATTTGAACCCCCTGATACGTTCAAATATTCCCCTTTCTAGGCTATTTGTTTTTTTATAAAGAAATAAGCAAGATAAAGTACAAACCCCCGAACCGACTGCCCAGCCGGAGCTACAGGACGAAGGCACTGATCCAAAAAAAACAAAAAAGAACATACGAAAGCCCGGATTCGCTGGTGGTCACCCACCCAACTACTAACAGGCCGGCGAGTGGCTTGAGTACGGCTGAGCGGACGGGAAGCCCTATTTTCCACTCCCTATGTTCGTATGTGCTAGAAGAGCTGGTAGTCTCTTCTTTTATAGTAGTTGTTTCTCATGTTGATGATGTTTTTTGAGTGCGAGATCAATCGATCGTATAGGTACTACGGAATCTTATGTGGACGTTAAAAGATAGGCAGCTGTGAGTTCTAAAAGAGAAAATCTTTTGCGGCTACTATAAGTTACTGTGCTTGTGGGAGTTGGATGCGAGGAAGAAATATATATTTGATATGTATGTATATATATGCATGTATGTATGTAGAATGTGAGGAGGCGGACTCGAAAAGGAAAATTACTATACGACAGAAGACAGCATGCTACCTTGAGCCATTGTAAGGCCACATGGAAAACATCAACAATTCAATGTGATGCAGTGCAAGCTCTATATAAACATAACAGAATGGGTATTTCAGGAGAAAGGCAAAAAACTCCCCCGGCTATAAACGCGAAAGCATAAAAGAAAGAAAGAAAGAAAATTTAAAAAAAAAGAAAATGCAAAGTATAATTCTATCATCAGTTCGTTTTCCGCATGATGCTCAGATAACGCCATTTCCCGTGAATGCCACCTTTATCCCCCGTGTCCTTATCACGGACACTCCCGGTGGGAGAAATGCTGCCCTCAATCCACTTCCATTTCGCTTTGGAGCTCTGTTGAGCCTTCTCATTGCCGCCGGGGTTATTGGCACCGCCGTCCTTTGTAAAATCGTCACCACCACCACCACTGTCGTTATTTTCCCCGTCAGGGACATCCATTCTAAACCGCCGAACACTACCCTCATACATCCCCCTGCCTCCCTTTCCCTCTTCGAAAAAAGGCATCCTGCTCCCCCCTGGCTGGCACCAACCAGGCGCAATTCTCCGCCACATACCCCTCACACCACGGGTTGAACGGTCGATCTTTTCATATTCGCGTCTGCGGGTTGAAGGAGACGTCCAGTCTATGACTGTCGCGGGGATGGGTTTATATTCTTGGGAATACTCCAGGTGTAGATCATCGTGGGAGGAGGAATTGCGGATCACTGGGTCCCAGTTGTGACTTCGCTCGGTTTCAGGGGTAGCATGTCCGTCAGGGAATGATGGAGAGGTAGGTGATGATTGGGTTGTTGAAGTTAGAAGTGGTGCTAGGGATGGAGATGCGGTGCAACATGACGTGATCCTGTTGGTGAACGCGCTGTTATCCGTACGTGCAGTGTGTGATCTGTCAAGCTTTGACCTCTGCGCTGTGTGTTTCGAATCCTGGGATCCTTTGTCCGTTGCCGAGCCTAGTTTACTCTTGCCAGCTTCGAATATGCGACAGCTATTCCGATGGAGTGATACAAGATCCTCCCTTCTGTAGGATAAAACAGAATCCCCCTTGCGTAACGTTGGAGAGTGGATTTGGGCATAAGTTCCGGCCTTATGGCTTTGATGCTTTGACGATTTACGACGGTTCGCGGAGGATGATCTTGACGTAATGTCCTGAGATCTGCCCGTGGAGCAAGAAGATGTTCTTGATCTACTAGCATTTGGTTTCGATTCCCTGTGGATACGGTTCCGGGAACGGGAAGACGTATTCGATAGGGCTGACGAGTCTGTTGAAGTCTTGATCAAACCCCGAAACTCTTCAGGACCGGTTTCATTGCTCGTTGTAGAAAACGTAGTCCCTGGAGTCAAGGGGCCTAGCTCCGATATTGCTGGAGAACGACCCTGCTGCATAGTGACATCTGTAGCCTCGACAGCTGTATAATAGGCTTTGGCATCAGAGCTGATACTAAAACAGGGCTGTGTTGCGTCTGGTTCCCCAGTGTAGTGCGTGGGCACGATGGCATCGACGGAGGTGTTGAGCTTGTCATCGTTTTGTGGACGGCAAGGGACATATAAAAAGGGAGAGGTGATGCTGTCCTCGCGCATATGTATGGGAGAGAGTCGTTGATGCTGATCGACCACAGCATCACTTGTCTCCTTGCATGTGAAGGTACCCATGCTTAGTCAGGGCAGCCTCAGGTCTATTTCGGGTATGCTATTCGCTGTATATAGATATAGATGTCTAATAATAAACTGGGCAACAAAGATATTATTAGTGGATGTTGTTTGGAGGACGTGATGGGCAAACCATCACATGTCGCAGAATAATTCGTCAAAACGTACCAAGTGAGCGCATGCGCAGTTTCAGGTTGTCCCGCAGACGATGAGGTTTCGACCACGATGATTAGCCACGATGAGATAGGTACCGTACCCCCGCGTCGTTTATGTAGGAGTATTTGTAGAGGATTCTTGGAAGGGCTGCTAGAAGTGTGGACAAGGTATACAGCAGAAAGAGTGTGTGAAAGACAAGTATGTAATATATGTGTGCAGATGCTCAGACCTTCCCTCTGTAGTTCATACAAATGCTCTTGTGTGATCAAGCCAAATTAATATATGCAACAAACAAGAAACAAAATCACTGGGTTAACAGAATGATCAACATTCTGAGTATGATCATAAAAAGAAAGGTTTCTTGCAGCAGGGCAGACGCCAGTGAGAGTCAAAACAGATGGGTTGAATCTGGTGATATCACAGAGATCATGAAAGAAATGCACGGGGTTGTCTAGGGCATATATAGAGAGGCCAGCAACAATGCTTAATATTATATATACCAACCCATCCCACAAAGGGAAGAAGAGATAATATTCGGTACATACCAAATTTTTGCTCGGGTTTCCGTTTTTAACCTCATTTTGCTTCATCCACAACGGACCGCAACCGGTTGATTCGACAGCATTTGTGGCGATTTGCCGCCAGGGTCTGATTCTTACTGTGGAACCACGTTATGCGCCCGCAACGAGTAGCCTGCTGGTATTGCCCCACATGACTGGTCAGAATCACCAAAAGTTGAGGCACAAACCAAAGCCTGCCGGACCATGCCCTGCTCTGCTTGGCCGAGCTGCTGGGGTGGACCTTTTTAAGTTGCATCACGGCGATCCGCTTCGACCCCTCGTTGCGGCGCGAAGCATCCATTTCGACAATCAAGAGTGGCCATTCTTCGCCGGCTGTGGTGGGGGGCCTTTAGTGGCTGGTCTAAGAGATGTGCCACCAATGGTTTGGAGGCCAAAGTGGCTATCTTAGCGAGAACAAGAGGGTTGAAACTCGGGTTGGGCTGTGTGTCAGACCGCTGCAGAGATGAGATATGAACAATGAAGCGACTTCGGAATAATCCATGTGTTCTACTTTGGCTTCTCGGATCGAGAGACGCTGAATAAAATAGAGAGAGAGACTAGCCAATCTTCTCACTAGCCACCGGCCATTAGAAATATTAATAATATACGATCCATTTGATCGCCGGTCACCAATCGTTGCCCAACAAAGCACATTGTCTTTGAAATGGCCCAGGTACCCTATTCTGGAGCAGACGAGGATAGGCAGTGCCGATATGCGGGCGATGCAGGGACAACAATTTCCTTCTAGCGAAACATGAGAGCACGGGGTCACTAAAGTTCGCAGACAGAGTGGGTTGCAGACTTGCAGCTAGGTGAAGAATAGGTTTAAACCAGCCACACCGCCAGTCAAGCAATTTGCGAGAAGTTCTGGCCGCCAGAAGCGGTGACCAGCCCTCTTGCCCGCACTATCGGCTCATGCCTTGAAAAGTTGATGGAGAGACCGCATATCTATGCTAATGGTATGAATTCCCTTTGGCCAGACATTGAAGCAATTCAGATGCTCAAAGCTTCAATGATCAAGTACTAACTTCTAACTACTTAAATATCACAGTTCATCATCTACAATTCTCATTGTAAATGAATTTGACTGGGCTGTAAAACATGAACTCCTTGTCATTTACAATTGACTATCACACTTTTGTATCTATTCACAGTCAACTAACTAAATACTAAAGAATCACACGGAATGATTTGTGAGCAACTGCATCTCTCTTTTCCTCTGTTCACAGCACACTAAATCAGCAGTAATCTTTCTCTCAACAGCACCGTGATCATGAGGTTAACCAGTCTTCTGTGCTAACTGAACTATGAAATGAATGAGTCATACTTCTGTTTATTCTGTGATTCTGCCTTCTACTTCTACATTGGTATAGATTTCACTCTGCAATATGATAGCCTCTGAACCTCATACAAAAACTGACATGCTTGATTCTTGAATGCAACTAAACATCAGACATGTCTCTGTCTTCTGATTAATAACTGAACACATAAATTGAATAATGTCTGAGTCAGTGAGCATGATGCAGTTAATTATGTGAGCTCATTCTGAGATGTGCAGAAAGCTGCTGTGATATTGTTTCTGAACAGTGCTATCAATTTTAATCTATAACGTGCCAGGCGCTGCAGCGGTAGGTCTCCAGGGTCGTGGTGGTGTCACGTGGGGGTTGGTTATACTGGTTATATGGGAAGCCAAAGGGTAAGCTTGATCAATTGCTAAACAAGGAGAGATGTATGGCTACAGGTGGAAGAGATCGGATCTTATCAAGGGTACTATCTACAGTTTGAGGATTTGTATGCGTACTCCAGTAACCCAGATATATTAGGAACGAAACGCTGGCCCCTAGTATGATGGGCCAGCTAGCTAGCTATATACAACGTCTTTGTAGAGCCTCTGCTCTCATTCAGATATAGGAGATGCCGTGTTCCGATTAAGAGAGGTAGAGGCGCCTCCTCGGCCCCCTCATTAATTGTCAGTGGCGTTGTCTCATCATAGACAATTATTTGTTCTCAAGGATGAGTATTTGAGAATGGCCTGGGGGTGATGTCATACATGCAGGGTTGGGAGGGGGTGCCACCCCGGCGGCTTGGTGGGATCTCGAGATCGTGACAGCAATCTTCAAAGAGAAGAAAGCAGTGTTTATTGATGAGAGTTAATAAGATTAGATTGAAAAGAATGTTGATATGAGTTTTTAGAACAGTGATGTAGAGGCCTAGACCTCCAGTTTTAAGTTGTTTGTTTGACTAAGGTTTTGATTGGTTTTCTCCTTCTGAAGGGAGTTAAGTAAATAGAGAGAGAAAAAGAGAGAGAATGAAGAAAGAGTGTTTCTCATATCTCTCAATTAATATTAATATATAAAGGGGTAATTTTAAATGTATAATCAGTGAGATTCAGCAACTCTTCTGTAGTTATTATATTAGTGAATAATATCTGTTTTCTTTTCTTCTACTATTTGAAACATCTGTTTAATCAGTGAGTTGTGATAACAGCTTATCTGCATAAGATACATATGACATGTGAGATTTTGAAGATATTTTCTTTTTAATGAAGAGGTTTTACAATGAACTTTGAATAGATGTGAAGAAGAGATGCTTGCTTGAGTGTAAGAGTGCACAGATATAAATGCAAAGATAGTATTTCTCTTATATCAAAGCTATTCACTGATCTCTTGCTAACTGAGGATCTCAGCAAGGCTAATATAAGCTTCTATTCTAGATATACAAGCTCATATCGCCCCAATTCCCTTATATGGAAAGGCGTAGCTTTATACTTCCATATCTCCGACCCACATGCTCGGATCTATGTTTTGTAAGAAAATTAAAGACATATAGATAGATAGATAGAGGTGAGAAATTGAAGAATGTTTCAAAATTATGTTGTAGTATATATATAAATGAATAAAGAGTTTTCTGTAGCTGAAGATATATATAACTCTGATTGACCGATTGCAGTTCATCATATATTAACTAACTTCTTGAGTAATTCAATTTATACTATTGATGAGATATTACAAAACAAATTCAAGATTATAATATAATACTGATCCATCTTAACAGATCATTTTGAAGTACTGTACATATTCGTCAGAGCATTCATGAATTTAATTTCTTACTAAGAACTATATTGATGCTGAAACTCTCTGTAGATTGAAACCTTATTTATGTTATATCTGCAAGAATTTGTTTGCATGAAAGCTTACTTTTACTCTGAGAGAACAATCTATGAAAGAATATCTCAGATTTATAGAGATTATTCTTCTGAATTCACATTTGTCCTGTATGAAAGGCTGCGTTTTCTTTCAAACGGAAAAGTTAAAAGTATCAAAAACTACCCGCAGCTTCAAACAAATGAGCTCCAAAGAAAAGGAAATATAGAACAGGGATTTATTCATTTTTTCCATTCATATTTACATTTCAACAACCCAATTTTATATAAATATAAAATATTAATTATTGCACACCTCCTCCTCCCCCTTCCCCTTCCCCTTCCCCTTCCCCTCCCCCTCCCAAGGGAGCGAAAAGAAAACAAAAGGCCAATATGGAAAATTAAAATAAAAAGAAAACCGCCTACGACCCTCAAAACTGATCTGCCATCATCGAACACGCAACACCAAACAAGCTAAGTCCCCAAAGCCCAAGCTGTGCAACCGTATGCAGTCCCCCAAGGTAGCGGCCCTTCCCCTCAGGCTTGTTGGAATATACGTAGCCATACATATACATGGCTCTCATGATGAACCAGGCGCTGGCCAGGGCGAGGGTGGCATTGGGGTATTTCAGCCCTGCAACAAGGATAGAGAGAGTGGTCGATGGCATGTGTTCGAGGAAGTTCCCATGGGCGCGTTGGGCGCAGTTGAATTGGTAGGCGGCGGGCTGGATGGGTGGATGGGGATGATTAGTTATATTTATAACTTTTTTTTGGATGGAATGGGATGGTAATTTTCTTCTTCTCCTTCTCCTTCTTCTTCTCTTTTTCTTCTCTTTTTTTTTTCTTCTTTTTTTCTGTGGGTGGGGAAAAAGATTGAAGAATGATATGAGCGCGATACGACATACGTTTTGCTCGCATTCCTCAGGAGTTGCGTAGGCGTGGGGATACTTGACGCCAGCCTTTTTGCGGGTATTGCCAACAATGAAGACATGGGCCATGTTGAGGACAGGAATGGCTCCAATAGCGAGGGCGACGATATGGCTGTTGGGGGGTTTTTTGTTTATTTGTTTGTTAGCCAGCTATTTTAATTGCGAAAGGAGGAAAAGGGGGTAGGGTAGGTAAGGGAAGGGAGAATGAATGAATGGATATTCTCTGTGATAGAGTACATACCCATAGTGATCTGGAAGGGTGATAGAAACCATTTTTGTTATTGATGATAGAATAGAATATGATATGATATGATATGATATGATAGGATAGAATATAATAGATTATCAATATCAATATTGATGCTGATGTTGATCTGTTTTTTCTCCGCACAAGAAGTTGGAGAAGAGATTGGGAGGGCCCATTTATATATAAATTTTATATATATATATATAAATATAAATATATAAAATATTTAAATATTTAAACAGAAGCCTGAACCTAGCTACAGCCTTGGCGTCACTCAATGACATATTCATAGCCGCCTAATAGGCTTGGAGGCTGGGCATTTGATGTGTTGAGAATTAAATTACCGTGTAATGCTGCACACGTTAGGCAGTTAGTTAGTTAGCTAGCTACCCCATGTTTTAAGGTAGCCTCGGCTGCGGGAGAATCTGGCATGGAGCTGCAAGCCCTGTATTGTACTACTCTTGTATCCTATACTCGCTGGCGCCGGGTGCAAAATCATTCCACATCCGCGTTTCAATGCTCCAGTTCTGGATAGCTGAACACAGTCAAACAACCACGCTGGAAGACCCCACGGATTACAAATTGATTAGATTATAAATCAACAACAGGATTATCCAGCCTTGGAAGGTTTTTATGACACATTAAAAAAAAAAAAACTTCATCGTGGACACGTTGTTAAATATTTTTGCGAGTATAATTAATCCTTTTGGAATATCCATGGATGAAAGACAGATAAGATAATGCAAATGCATCCATGGATACATACATGTATATTGCCTAAACTGACTACTCAGGCGAATAATATTTATTAAATCCATAGGTTTGGGTGGGCGGATCGTGAAAACTGTACCGAATAGTTCCATCGAAAGTAGAATAATAGCTACCGGAAGTGGAGGGGGGAAGTTTTGGTGCAATTGACACTCTCATTTTTTTACATCCCCGCTTTGAATGTTCTTGTAATAATGAAGTGGAATTGTATAAATAGGTACATAGGGTAGGTTATCTACAACAAAATCTGAGAGTCGGAGATGTCAAACCCAAAGAAATTTAAAAATTTCTTGCTCTATTTTTAGCTTCGGCTTTACATGTGACAAGTGTGGAGGATGCTGCCCCGATGACATGTTACATGAAAAAAAAAGAATCTTTCATTTTGCTGACTGCAAGCTTTTTTCTTTCTTTCTTTTTTTTCCTTTTTCATATTCAATTCAATGAGCTTTATAGCTTTATACCCGTATTTAGAATGTATCCATCCAGAAGAAGCTGATGTTATTCAAACCAAAGGCTCTATATCAAATTGCTTGCTAAACAAAGTCAAGTCCCCCCCAGGCAATTCTCAACTGTACAGTGCAATTAAAACACAACTTCCATACATAAGACGTACACTCATGTCATGCACATGTATGTACAGGTAGTGTACATCCTATCCGTATCAGAAGGCAAGACAAAAATTAAAAACTAAAACTAAACCAATTTTCCAACCCTTTAATGTGGGGAGAGAGGACAAAAAAAAGAAGAAAAATTTCCTATACGCCCATTTTGCTCACGCTGCCATATTTAGCCTGCCACGCGAAAAAGTACAGTAATGCGCCCAGCGGCTGTCCCACGAGACAGAAACTCACCCAAAACACGCAGTTACCAATGATTTTGCCTGTGGGGCCGTTCATTTTCTCGAGGGGGAGCGTTGCTGCGATGAGGGGGAGTTGGAGGATCATGCCGGCGAAGGCGACGCCTGGTTAGGATTACGAAATGGATGTTAGAGGATGCTGAGTTGTTTATATCTATATTTCAAGAAATGCGGGGGTGATATATGGAAAACGAGGAGAAGGAGGGGGGGGTTTTACCTATCACATTATGCGTTGGAATCCCCACAAGTAACTCATGGAGGATCCCGCTGAAGGTAAACACCACGACGCTGGCGGCGAAGGGACTCCACCCCCTGCCAACTAGCGGAGAGAAGATATGCCGTCGCATAAAGTGGTACACGGGCTTATTCCACGTGCGCCAATAGGTGCCTACGCTGGGACTGTTCCACCACTCCGTATAAAACTCGCGGTCGCCAAAGCGCATGACTTCCGCGAGCGCGTTGAGGTAGGATTGGAACAGGGCGAAGAAGCCCGCAAGCCAGATTATGAGGGATATTGTGGAGAGTTTCATGACCCGTTCGATGATGGAGGTTAGGTCGAGGGTTGCAATCTTTTCCAGGGAGTTGCGGAGGACTGGGGCGGCGTATTGGGCGGAGGTGAGCCAGATGAACACGGACAGCCCGATCATCTCCATGACCCGCTTGGCGACGAAGGACCATCTAATGCGGTCTGTGCGCGGGTATACGGGCTGGTATACCAGGGTTGGCGCGAGCCAGAAGTAGGTCAGGTTTTTGATGGTGATGTTTCGCGGGTAGGGTAGTGACTGATAAATTTCTGGGAGCGGGGAGGTGGATGAAGGGTGTAGCGCTGCGTGGCGGAGGTCTCGGTTGGTAAATGCATATGAGCATATCTTCAGCCAGACGACGATGACATGGACTTCACATAGCGTTCCAATGCCTGGGTGATTGACGTAGTAGTAAACTGCGTAACTTGTGACCAGGAGACAGAGGCAGGCGTTCAATGTATGTGCAAAAGCGGTATATATCCATGCGGACCGGAAAGCCAGCTGTTCCCGTGTATTTTCTGCTTCCGACTCCTTCCGCTTTATGCGACCAATGGCCCCCTTCACCTGTTGCGCTGCGGCTCGTTCAATTATATGCGCCACGAAGAGGTGGCATGGGACTAGGGCGAATAGTATTGCGCCGAGAACGACATCTTGTTGTCGATAGTCGTGGCATCGAATACAGATGAGGACACCATACTGGATAAGAACAATTCAAATTCACTTGTTAGCAAGAAAAGAACTGGTAATAATATAATAGGACGGGAAGCATGTAGTTTTATATACCTTCATAAAATTCTCGACAATTAAGCGCAGATTCATAACAACTAGAACACAACCAGATCAGCAGCTACAATATCTAAACCCCGGGAGAATAATAACGTGCAGCTCCAGGAGGGCCCTTACTCAACACGAGAACCATAAGATTCCGAAATCCAAAAAAGCTGGGGTTGACCTCCGAATCGCGACTCAGGCAGGATACACGAGGGCGGGAGTGATATGCGGCGACATGGCGATATTTGCTCCTAGCTCCGCGTGGATTGGGATTGGCATGCTGTGCTGTATGCTTTTCCTTTTCCTTTTCCTTTTCCTTTTCCTTTTCCTGCGCCAGTTGAGGAGCTGTAGTAGACAGCCCATTCTTTGCCATCCCCAAGGCAGTAGCAGCAGTAGTAGTATCCGGCGGCTGGATATTGTGGCTCGTAGAAACAGCTGTTTGGGCAACGCTCGCCATTCCTCGTGGAGCAAGGGCAAGGCTCTCTGGAGATACCCGCCGGGAATGGATAAGAAGTAACCCAGGTATACTATATATTATATATTATATATATATATATATATCTATACGGGCGAGTATAGAATAAGTATAGAATAATTAAGAATATAGGAAGAAGAATCTGAGGCGGATGGTTTTAGCGATTTAGCCTGTTCCGAAGGGAAGAAGAAGATGGAGATGAAGGCGGATCCAAGACGAGAAGAAACGCTGTGAGTGGGAGAGCGAGGCGCCAGTCCAGGAACATTGCCATCAAGAATGAATTTTTATTATTATTATTATTTTTTTTTCAATTACTTTTTTCTTCTTTTCCCTGGATCAACTATGAACCTGAACCCGAACCTGGCAGTAATAAAAGCCTCCATGACGAGGGGAAGAAAAGACAAAAAAGACAAAAAAGATGGGTCTAGTTCGGCGGGTTATTTCTTAGGTAACTACCTAGGTAGGTATTGGTATTAATAAGCTAGTAGTTAAGGACTTGGCAGCACTAAAATAATAAAGACTGCAAGCAACAAACGAGACAGACGATGATAGAACGATTGTTATATCTGTATCGAACTACAGAGTACAGACCTTGGAGTTTCTCGTTAACTACTACTTCTATAGACAGCATATACTGCTGATACACCGGCTACTGTGAATGCTATTATACCAACCAATTGACCGCATGCGACACACCTATTCTGCACTCTTCTGGCGCCGGCCCCCCCATCTACTATGACCTGCTCTCTACAGCTAACAAGCTAATCACCCCCTCCTTCGACTGATTTACCCCAAGATACCCCTGCGCATATATCTGCTGTTCTTGGTATGAGCTCTTACGACCACGATGCGGCGGATGGGGGATTCCCGCGCCCGCTGAGGTCCTTCGAGGGAGGAGTGGGAGGCCCCCGAAGACCCAGTCAGTATATTTATATTATATATCCCTTCCCTTCCCTTCCCATCACAATACTGTCTCCATCATGCTAAGAGTGAGATGGATAATAGGGCCTGTGACCGACTATGGTTCGTCAATGGTGCAGTGGATGCGGGTGCGCCAGCCTCGTTACAAAGGATCACATAAACTGGAATGGGAAAGACCAAGCGCAAGCTACACTGTGGATGTATGTATATATAGTCTTTCCAATTATCTGGGGACGTATATATATATATATATATCTATCTATCTATCTATCTATCTATATATGTATGTTTACACTCATACTGACTGGGGATAATAATTCTATTTTAGATGCTTCCTCCCTTGGCCGGAATCGATTCACCCGTTGACACCATCCCCGTTCGTCATCTACACCAATCTATCGGCAAATCGAAGAAGCCAATCACTGTCGTAAGATGGACGCCAGAGGGTCGACGGTTGCTGACGGGAGGTCACACTGGCGAGTTCATGCTATGGAATGGTACAGCATTCAATTTTGAAACGGTTATGGATGTTAGTTATAAATACATATTCCCTGGCAAAACACCCGCTTTTGGTGTGTAAAATATAAAATCATATAAATATATGCTGACGGGTTCGAAAAACGCAAATGGAAAAAAAAAACAGGCTCATTACGATCAATACCAAGCTGGTGTAACATCAGCTGCCTGGTCACATAGCCACGACTGGCTGATATCCGGAGGCCAAAAGGGAGATATCAAATACTGGCGGCCCAATTTCAACAACGTGGAAACGGTCGATGACGCCCATCACGACGCAGTCAGGGATCTGTCATGGTGTCCAAGCGATACGAAATTCGTCTCGGCCTCAGACGACACGACGCTGAAAATCTTTGATTTCACGGCTCGCATGTGCGAGATGGTTCTAACGGGTCACGGCTGGGATGCAAAGTCTTGCGACTGGCATCCGTCAAAGGGACTCCTGGTCTCCGGATCCAAAGACCACCAGGTCAAGTTCTGGGACCCGCGCACGGGCCGATGTCTTACGACCCTCCACAGCCATAAGAATACGGTTACATGCACTAGATTCTCCCGCGTCAACAGTAATCTACTCGCGACATCTTCGCGGGACCAAAGTGCCCGTGTCTTCGACCTACGGATGATGCGAGACATTTGCATTTTACGAGGACATGAGAAACCGATATCGTCCATGATATGGCACCCGATTCATAGTTCACTTATCTCTACAGGAAGCGAGGATGGATCAATTCATCATTATTTATTGGATGAGCAGAATCTACCAGCTGGACAGGCTCCAACTGTTGCGCCATACGACAGCGCTGATCCCGCTAATACACCCGCCCAAGTTATATTCCCCGCCCACCGTATCCCCTATGCCCACTCATCCACCATATGGACCCTCGACTGGCATCCCTTAGGCCACATTCTCGCGTCCGGCTCCAAGGATAATTTCACACGATTCTGGTCCCGCGCTCGACCCGGTGAAACTAGCTATCTCAAAGACAGGTTCCATATTGGCGAGGAAGCAGCGGAAGCCCAGGGAACGTGGAGCCGTGGCTTTGGCCGTCGACAGATGAAGGAGGAAGAGGAGCAGGAACTCCAAGATGAGGCGGAGGGGCTTGTGGATCAAAGGAAACCCGAAACTTCACTCCTTCCGGGTATCCAGGGCATTCCCGGGGTTGGTGAGAATGTCGGGCTTCCGGGACTGATCCCGGGAATTGGAGCTGTTCAGCCACCCCCGCCACCTCCATCAGGCGGGGCGACTGCATCCATGCCGCAAGTCGACCCGAGTCGTCTAGCGGCAATGCTTTCCTCCGGCTCGTTTCCTCCACCACAACTCGATTCCATACCACCAAACTTACGCCCGCCTCCGTATCCCATACCTGGTATGCAGGGTGGTCTGCCACCGCATATGGATCTATCATCTTTACAAAACCAATTCTTTTCACAGCAACAACAGCATCAACAACAGCATCAGCAGCAGCAACAACAGCAGCAACAGCAACAACAGCAACAGCAACAGCACCAACCCAGCACTTTCCAGCAAAATCAAAACTTTCCCTCGCAGGGTGGCGGCGGCTTCATGTCCTCCGGAATCCCAGGTCTCCTGGGCCAAGGCCCAACGGGCGACTCAAATGAAGATTTCATTAACGGTGTAAGGAAGCGCGGGCCATTACCAAGCCAGCAAGATACCTTGATGGAAGAGCAACGACGGGGCAACTGGCGAAATATTAGATAAAAAGAAAATCCACAATATTTTTTTTCCCATACAAGTTAAGCCTGTAATATAGAACGCGGTGCGATTTGTTTTCGGCCTTTTTTTTTTTTTTTTTTGGAGATGGAACGGAAATTTACATACGTGCGGTATTTGTTGTATTTCTTATTCCGTGGTATCGTTTTATGGTGTCGAGTGAGCGGGGGAGGAATAATGCGTAAGGCGTTGGATCTGATAATTGCGATGTTGCCCTTTTTATATGGAACTACCGTTTATACCTTAGCTAGGCTTATGACATGCTGAACAACGTTTTCAAGGCTTGATGGATGTCGCGAGGCGGTTTGTTAATTTATTTCAAGTTGTACCTCCTTAATAAGAAGCATCATTGTCGCTGTGCCGTGCCTATAGTCCACCCTGTATAGAAAAGCTCGACAGGATCAAGACAAGCGTATTAATGGCCGCCCATGAAAACGGAATCCAAGTCGTCATCTTATAGTTGCCAGCTTCATAGACGGCTCCAAGACTATTATTTTCCAGAGTTTATGTCAGGAACAATAACCAATATACTCGTATGATAAGACATTCAGGGCAACGAACGTATAAGGTAGGTAGGGAGGTAGGTAAACCACAACACACACTCACATAAGCCCAGTGACACTACCAGCCAGCAATCCTTCCAAGCCTGCTACGAGAGTGTATACCAACGGCACGGCCCAGACGACCTTCCAGCAGCGCCATTGCATCACGACGGCCCAAAGGGCCGCGGAAAGATGTGCGCCGATGTAGAAGAGCAGTGTCCAGAAGAGCGTGAAGCGCCATATGTCGCTTGTGTAATAGAGGTATTGGGCTCCGTCCTGGTAGAAGCCTAAGGAGACGTAGAGGGACGGGAAAGGGGGAGTTTCGTAGTTTACTGGGACGGTTTGGGAGTAGGACATGGTTTTGAATTTGGCAGTTTGTTAAGGGATGAATGGCGGATTAACTGAGAAGCGCTATCTATGCGCACCCGCCGGATCGTTTGGCTATTCGGGGCTAAAACAAAACATGTTTCGTTTTCTTCTTGGTGTTTTGTTTGTTTGAGGCGGAGAAAAAGATAAATGACGCTGGTGGAAGGATGGATGGCATGTGCAAACAGAGCAAACAGTTTGGGTGACAATGATGAACCTCGGCAGATGTCAGTTGGCAGACGGACATCGGACGGCGTATGATACAGACAGAGAGACAGACATTAACAACAACTTCCAAGACGTCAATGAACAGGAGAAGCTTATTCGCGCTCCAAAATGGGGACTGAGAGGTCGCTAACAACTCTGCTGCGGTCTCTCCAGACCGTCTCTGGAAATCAGGATGCTTTTGGGTAGGATCCCCCCATTTCTCCGCATATTTGTCAAGCCCCGGAACTGACAATTATATCTCCAGCCTCCTACCATCATCGACGGGACTTCTCTCTTTACTCTCTAATCCACTGAATGTAACTTTATTATCGTCACAGCTACTGCATTCCCCGGCCCTATGGAGCGGTGAAGTCGACCTGGAAACCTGCCGGCGCATTCTCAGCGTGTTCAATACCGCTGCTATTAGCGTCGTGCACAATGAATCACAACAACAGGGACCCCCGTCGCTAAATATACAAAGGAGAGGGCTTGAGCGGGAGGAGTGGGTGAAGGCAGTGGTCCAGGGCGCAGATGACAAGTCTCCGCGGTGGAGACATATCATTTTGCTTGGAGGGATCCTGCTGGGTATGGAGGGTCAGGACCGACGGAGTCTGCCATCACATCTGAGAAAGAAACTTGAATCGGGACTGGTGACGGCGTTGCAGCTTTCGTTGAGCGAGCTCGATTCATACCCAAAAGTTGCGCGGGAATGTATTGCGCTGGTGCTGAACTATACTTTCGAATTGCTGGCGGATGCGGAGAGAAACTTGCTGGATTATAACATCATCCTTCCTCTACTGGTCGATACCGTCTTTTTCTCCCCGGCAGGTTTTGAATCGGGCTACTTCCTCGGTGCCATTGACCGGGACATTTGCGAGACTCCTGCGAAGAAATTCGAGTGGCCTGCTCAATCACCCACTTGCCTTAACGTACGCGCTATCACGTCAAAGCCGCTCATCTCCTCTCTGGGACCCTTATCGCGACTAATTGCACATGCCATCGAGAACTGCCAAATCCAAAGCCTGGTGGTGCAAGCTGTGGATTCTCTCCTTGACTTCACGAGGACGTTGATGGTTCAGTGGCGGCAGAATAAACTGTCAGAGGTTGATATCTCTGAAGAGGCCGAGTTTCTTGATGAAACGTCGCTGAAGACTACCATCCCCATTCTTTGGCGATTGCTAAAAACATCCCTATTTTCTATCATTATTCTTCTAAGGGCTGTATTGGGAAGGGTAATCAATGACCGCATTCTTGCGGCTGATAACTGTGAGTTAGTCCCTATTCGTGATATTATTAGTTTACAATGACTAACTTTTGTTGTTAGATGCACCACTGCTCGCTAGCAAATCTTTACACATGCTCCGCAACCTCTGTTTCGTTTCCGCACGAATTGGACAGAATACTTCTTCCCAATATATCTTTGTCAACCTTACTGCAATCGATATCCTCTCACAGTATCCGGCTCACTCCCAAGAATTTCTAGAGAGCATCCGCCCCGCAACAACCGGTCGGATTCCAGATTACCCTGTCGATAGATGTCTAGATCTGTTTTTCCTAAACACAGCTGAGCATTTTACTTTGGTACTATCCCCAACCGTCAACGAGGACCTATTAATCGCCGCCGCGCTCCCATACCTTGCCGCTGGCGGTAACAACAATCTCCTAGAAATATTCGAGGCAGCGCACAGCGTCGTACTGGCTGTTCTCGCCGCACCAAACAGCGCAGATATGGCCGCGAAGCATCTCCCATTCTATGTCGATACACTTTCCACAGTATGTGCCATTCGCCTAAATCAATCACACTACATCGAGACTCTACTAATCCAATTTTCTAGGTTTTTCCTCAAAATCTCTCCGCCCGCCAATTCCGCCTCGCCTTCAAAACCGTGCTCCAAATCACCGCGCCTCCTTCCCCCTTAGCAAACACCCAACCCCTCCTTCCCTCAATCCTCCTCGAGCTCCTATATGACAGAGCTCTGCAAGCGCCCACCGTCCCACTAACACCGCCCGTCGCTTCTACCGCCGCCTCCGCCGATCCAAATGCTTTCATTCACAATACACCCCCGCTATCCGAACAGGCCGTCCTCACCATGACCATGATCGACTGCCTATGCTTCCTCCGCCTCGATACGCTGGAGGAATGGCTCCCACTTGTCGCGCACCTGGTCAACATCATCCCCGATAAGGCGATGAGGAAGCAGTGTCAGGAGAGGTTTTGGGATGCGTTGAGCAGTGGGGAGATGGATGTTGATCGGGCGAATTTTTGTGTTACGTGGTGGAGTACTAAAGGTGGGAGGGAGATGGTGTTGTTTGGGTCTGAGGAGGATGTGCAGATTCCGTATATGAGTGGGGGCATTGGGGAGGCGGAGCCGCAGAGTAAGTTGTGATAATTAATGTTTTGGAGTGGGGCATGTGCGCAGGTGTAGATGTAGGAATAGGTTATTTATCTTATTCATTTTTAGCAATATCATATGTTGTATATTTCTAGTTATAAACTTTGATTAAACCCAGCAGGGGCATATTTGGCCTAGGGGACTAAGTTAACGTTCTGCCACTATTCCTGGGCTTCCAGTCAAACCTCTCAAATATTTCTCAGGGGCTTGATATAATTTCCTTACTATATAAGCAGTACAACATATGAAATGAAATGAAACAAAATCCTGAAGCGAGACTAATAGCACCATGCAAGCCTTCAAATGACACGAGGATATAAAACAAAAATTCACATAGATGAGCTAATATATAGGAATAAGCAGGCAAAGGGGAAAATATGAAAATACCAAAAAGTTGCAAGGCGTGGCTACCTTCAACTCCCCATCCAATCCAGAAACATATCCAAAAACGTCCATCCCCCCTTAGCCCTTGTGACCCCAGGACGCTTCCAAGGCGGTCCTCTTTCAGGCCCCATCTGGCTCTGGTGCTGACGACAAACACCAGCACCAACACTAGCACCCCCACCCTTCTCACTACTATCACCATCACCATAACCATCACGATCACCACCACCCCCAAATTTTCCATTTCCATCTCCACTCATCACCCGACAATACCTCTTCCGTAAACTATCCAAATGATCCTTCCGCAGCGGATCGGGACAATTTCCATCACCCACAATATCATATAGGCTCCATTGCCAGAGCTGGCCTCCTCCTTCTCCCCCTCCTCCTTCATCTTCAGCCATCACGGCCCCTTCCCCCTCATCGTTGCCGCTCTCAAGGCCCCTAGGTGGACCAAAGAATAGCCTAACGTCGGATAGCATGGTCCAATGATCGGAGCAAGGGTGTGGGTCGATGACTTCTGGATGCATGTTGTATGATGGACAGGCGGAGAAGATATCTGGGTTGAAGGCTTTGGAGCAGATGGTGATGAAGCGGGGGATTGTACGGAAGTTGATGTAACTGCTGCTGCTTCCACTGGTAGTGGTATTGATATTGGTATTGACATTGGTATTGGTATTGGTATTGTTATTGGCGGTGATGTTGCTGCTATTGGCGTTGATAGGGATATGGTCTTGGGTCTTGTACGAGCGGCAGACACGCAGCTGGTGAGATTTGCAGCCGCAGGGTTGGTGGACGTGTGCGCGTACCTGGCACATTGCCTGATTTAAACGAGTGGGTATTTGATATTTGGGTTTGCTGTGACGATTTTCAAGTGCTATTTCTCATATAATGACTGGCTGCTGTTCTTCCTTTGCGCTGGCTCTTTTTATGTTGAGGTTCCAGTAAATTATACAGATAGTGAATGTTGATAATGTGAGGGTTTCTGGGGGAAAAACATGCAAGTCAAAACATGGAAATGCAACTTGAAAAATAGCGTGTCTATCGTTGATTTAGAAAAGGGGAAGAAGACTGCATGTATCTTGGGAAATGTTTGGTTTTTATAGTCATCAGAGATCCTGGGGCGGATTCCCTAGATTCACCCATCGTGATATACATGATCAATGAAAGCAAACAGATAAGGCAAGAGGGAGAAGGGCAAAGCTGAAACACTTATGAAAATGGTTAAATTGTGCCATGGTCATGTAGTGGTTCCCAAATAATAGGTAGTAAACTCTGCAAATCATTCTGCAAGCAAATGGATAAATGAAGTATAGGGAGGTGGTCGTGATGCTAAAAAAGAAAAAGGATCATAAGTAGCCCAGGCCAATGGAGCAGGTTTCCGAAGCAAGTTTATCGATTTTCCTCAACAGAGTATGTTGAATCGGGTGCCACCATTGTGGTCAATAGGGTAGGTTTCAAATACTATCTTAGGAAATAAAGGGGATTCCAACCCGCGCCGTTTTTCGATATTCGATATACTCCTTATCGAAAAAACCAATCAAAAACTTCTCCTCTCCTAAAAGAAATTTTGATATCAGTACGAAGGCAAACAAATTTCCAACCAACATCTGGGGAAGCAACTTACTCTGAATACGACTGGAAAAGAATTTCCAAAGTACGATAGCATAAGCAAAGAAACAAACAGCGTTTCCCAGAACCAGTTGAGTCCCTAGACCCCACCAGAAAAACCCAAAATAACTTGGGTGCCGGAGGATGCTGTAGATACCATCTTTGACCAGCGTATGCCCTTCTCTCCTTCGGGATTGCACTGTGTGGGTAAAATTTGTTCCAGCCTGTACCATTGCTAACGACCTGACAACTTGGCCTACGGCCATGAAAACCAACCCGAGCCCAATTTGTACCTTAACACCCCCGAATGCCAGAGAGGTCCATTCCACGTATCCTTCAGGTAGAACCAAGCGACTAAGTAAACACTCTGCCAGAGCAGAGGTGTGTGCAAGATTATAGGCTGCACCGTTCGAGGAAAGCAGGAAAGCAGATATAGACGCATAGGGGGTACTATATCGTGCGGTGATATAGTATTCGAGGAAGTGAAAAAGGCTGAGAGATGTGAGGAAGAAAGGAGCGCGCCATAGCGGGTTCGACGACTTTAGGAGAATTAAGCTCAGGACGATGCAGAGGCCGAAAACCTGGCCCAGAACAAACGAGCGGATAGATATCCCAGCTAGAGACTTTTTTCCCCCTGGCAGAATTGCAGGGTCGACTTCTCTGGGAGTTTTAGTAGTAGCACCGTTGCCATCGCGCTCTGGTCTATAGGGAACGTATTCTCGACGAGGGCGCCAATCGACGCCGGTTGAGGGCGGATCGGTCACGATTGGAGGGCTGTCAAGGCGATTTGGCGAAATACTTGAGGTGGATGCATCAATCTCATGCTCCATGGCTAAGAGACTGTATATATATAATATAAGCCTTTTCGTGTAAGTAATTGTAGCAAAAAATTCGTATAATAGTTAGCGAAAGACCAGGAGGTGGGTGATTTTTGCGGAAATTTTTATAGTAGAGATGGAGAAATCGAGCTGTAGATCAACCCCATTCTGACCGGCTCACGTCCCTTAGGTCCCGAAATAGTACTCCGCAAAAGTCCAAACAAAGAAAATATGCAACTAGTGGAAAGATGGGAACTAGCTCCTGAAGACAGTGACCGCCCATTCAGCTCGTGAAAGGTTTTGTTGAGCCTTTGATATAATTGTTATTATTGAAGCTCCGGAGATCGCTTTGATATTGTTGTCGCCGAACCGGGTTTAGCGCGGACTTTGAGTTGGGTCCAGCTGTCTTGCGTCTTACATAATAATGACGTTTTGTTGACTATAACCTTGGCCGGATATACAAACCGAAGACTATAGCCCGCCCACATTGCGCTTCAGCCTCTGTCACTATCATTCTTACACGGCCACGGGATAGTTGACTGATTGCGAACTGGCCGTTACCGATTCCGCAGATAAATCATCAAATAATCTCAAGCCATTAACGATATGGCAGAACCAACAGAAAAAGAGAAAATGCTGCGTGGTGAGCTTTATCGCGCCTTCACCCCGGAGCTTATAGCTGCTCGTACAAAGTGCAAATGGGCGTGTAAGAGATTCAATGATTCTGAGGAAGTGCCCCGGAGACGGCAAATTGAGCTTTGGAGAGAGTGAGTGAATCCACAGGGTATTTCGTGTGGTTTAAAATACGCCCTCTCCCCTAAATCTGCCAATTTGCTCGCCTTTACCCGTCTACCCCACCAAAGCCTGTTTTGCTTTTTTATTATTTTTGGGAGGAGAGCGGGGATGATAATCCAGTATATTCCTGTAACGACTTTATATCACATATCAATTAACTCCCCCTCCCTGGTTCTCTCACCAGTATCATCGACGACCACACCCCGCTCCCACCCCCAGCCTCAGACCCAGCAGCTGACGAAGCCCTCTTCGAAAACGAACCCTGGATCGAAGCCCCAATCCGCATAGACTACGGCTTCAACTTAAAAGTTGGCGCGGGCGTCTTCATAAACTTCAACTGTGTCATTCTGGACACCTGCCTTGTCACCATCGGAGCTAGAACGCTGCTTGGACCCAATGTCAATATATACAGTGGAACACATCCGTTAGATCCTGCGTTGAGGAATGGTACCAAGGGCCCCGAACTGGGCAAGGAGGTGCATATAGGCGAGGATTGTTGGATTGGTGGGAATGTTGATATTTTGCCGGGGGTTACGATTGGGAAGGGGGCGACTGTTGGGGCGGGAAGTGTTGTTACGAAGGTCTGTATTATTATTATTATTTTTCTATCGGTTTTATTTGTTTGGTTGTTGGGAAGTTTGAGAACTATATATTGGGCCATTGTCACTAACATTGAGGTTTATATAAGGATGTACCGGCCTTCCATGTTGCTGCGGGGAATCCGGCAAAGATACTCCGGCGGATCGAGACGTCGATGGCAACAACACCGTCAGATCCTGTTGTGCAGGGCTGATATTGTTTAGCGTTTGATAGGTAACTCTATCGCTCAGATTATGGATTATGACACTTTCTTAGATGAAATTTGTTATCTAGACTTACTAGAGAAGAACAACGGAAATGGGATAAATGATGAAAATCCAGCACGTTCCTATTACCCAACATGATATCATGAACAGTGCCTATAAAAGGTAATTATCCAAAAGTCAAACGCTAAACTATTGGAATCAAAATCCCGAGATATTTTGTGTCCTTTTTTTTTTTTAAATCATCCATCTCATAGTAGAGGCAAGGACTTCCTCCTAGAGTTTTTCGGCACGCTCCGTGTATTTATCAATCGCTGAGGAGCTAAACCGTCTTCTGCTGCGCCCACTCCTTGGTGACAACCATGGCATCTCTCCCTAGACACCTCTCCGTCCGAAACGAAAACTGGCAAGCTCTGCCAGCCCCACCATCCCAACCCCAGGTTATATCAGTTACGAGAGTCTCGCATTCACAGCAATCAAAATTATATTTTGGCGAATACGCCAAAATGATCGTTTGTAACGTCCAGTGTGGGCAAACGCATCCGTCGAAGAGCGTGTTAGGAAAGAAATCATCCGTTCCCGCAATTGAATACTCGAAACCAAGTACCAACTCGCCCATAGGCCTCAATTTCCTTGTTATCTTCACGGCCACCTTGGCCGATCCATATGTGTACATGCATTCATGCCAACATTGCAGAGCAGTCTCGATGTCCTTTCCCGCATCCCTTGCAGACAATGCCGCAACCAGTTCCCGAATCATTTTGTTTTTGTCCCGAACCGTCATCGTCTTGCATGGACACAGATTGATGACGCTGAACTTTAGACCAAACATGCAATGCCGCTCATTGGCCGGTGTGAGAAAATTTTCTGCATCGAACTGCTTGCCGGGATGTAACTTGAGACAGCCAACACAACACTTCCAGCTGTCATTCTCCAGGCGCTTGAGAAGGCGCCATCTTTCTTTGTGTAAGATGCTGGATACTCCTGGGCAAATATACGATCGATGTAGCTGATTGTTTAATTTGCGGAATTTGCGTCGTAGCACTTTGGCGAAGACGACGTTGTAGAAGAGGGATTTGCAGGCTAGTGCCAGGCACATCTTGTCCGTACGTCTTAGATAATTCGTTATTTCATCGACGAGCTCGTTTGGGATAATCTCGAAGGCCCGAAACGGTGTAGTAGTAGTAATAGATGTGGAGATTGGGGATTGTGACGGTTTCCATTGTTTCTGTTGTCTAGTCGTATTAAATTCCGTTTCACCGGGACGAGATTTGCGTTTGTTGTCTGATTTCATATCGAAAGTCGTCCTTATAGAGAAATATTAGCCATTTGAACAGGATCTAACAAAATATATACTTGGGGTCGCATATCGGAATGAAGTATATGTACATGCCTTTTCTTCTGGTGGATTCTGTTGGCGCTCTACGTAGGTAGGTCAACTGGCCATTTGAATATAGGACGCTCAATGAATCTCGATGAATCTTGACGAACGCTCTCTTTCAAAATAAAATTAAAATAAAATAAAAACTAAAACGCTGGTCTTATAAAGAGACCGCTTGAACCGACCCTTTAAACCACGAGGTGCAATCCGAGGACTTAAAGAAAGGGTCTTGTATATCATCATCATCAGTAACTGCCATGCTCCATCCATACTCCATGATTGATTGCTATTTCCAAAGCCATATCAAAAAACAAAAAAACAAAAGGACCATATCGGATCCTGCCGTCCATTTTGGCAACGCCTGGAAATTCTTTTAGCAGAAAGGGTGTGTTTCATCAATCAATTGCTGGTGAATTTACCACGAAAACGCGGAACGTAGATTAAAATCTATGTTCTGTAGAATAATCAGTAAATAATAATAATCGCCGGAAGCATGTGGTATGTGTGGTAAGTGCCGTATGCCACCATGTGGCGGGTGTTTCTCTCCCTAGCTCCAACGGTGGGGAGCGGAGTGTAAATGTCGTAACCCAAGTTTTTATAGCAGCAACCTTGGTCCCGACTCCCTTGCTCGCCTTAAATATGGGTTTTTGCTGATCCCGAAAGCCTAGGGGAAGCAGGGTCCCCTTCCATGATTTCATCTAGGCTTCTAGCGCCCGAGAATGGGCGTTGACAGCGAAAACCGGGTTTTCTGGTCTTCCATGCCTTTTTGTTTTTGTTTTTTGTTAAGCCCCCCAAATGGATGTCAACGAATAAGTTCTTCAGAATAAAAGTGCATGAATCTTGTATAGCACTTTTTTCGAGATAGTTAGGTTATAAATTTATTCTATTCGTTCGTTGTAGCCTTTTTGAATCCATGGAACAAAGCTTTGATTTTTTCTTTTCTTTTCCCTCCCTGCATGAGAAACTTGGTTTGGCCCCTGGCCCTTTGGGGGGACAAAGAAGAAGTGAGTGAGGAATGAAAATGTGGTAGCGGGGGAGGGGGGAGGTTATGTTTTCTTTTTCCCTTTTGCCCTTTTTATAACATACCTTCACTGGACACCTTATCTGACACAGAAACTTTCAGGGTAGAAACTTGAAACAGTCATAGATGTGAAACTTTTTTTCCAACGGTGCCTTTCAGCACATGTTATGGTATTAGTTTGGTAGCTGCAGCTCGAACGAACCCCCTTGTAGGCCCTCCCCAGTTATTGCGTAATTGCGTGATGTCAGTTAGTTATTCGCCACCATATTCATGTTTCTGTAGGGGTGTTAATGAGGATCAATGAAATGCTTCGTATACAGGATCTGTTTTGTAAAGAAGAAGAATGAAAGAGGTCCAGGTGTAGGTAACCTTACCTTGAAATGTTGGCTGCTTATCAAAGGGTTGCAAATCAGCGATATCACATGACTGCAGTCCTGGCATGCAGCCCCACGCTATATATAATTTAAGCTGACGCGAAATGGGAAGAAATTACACACGCGAGGGAATAATGTTGGGAGATAAAAAAATTATCCTGGCAGGCTGAAAGGTTGCCAACCTTGCTTCATGCCCAAGGGCTGAGGAGGGAACTGGTGAAATAGCATACTAGGAAGTATTTAACCTGGCATTTTTAGTGCCGAGTTTTGGCGTCCAGGCAGACATGGCGGTAGAGTATTATAGGGTTAGGATAACTACCTAGGTAGGTATACAGACAACATCAGTAGAGTGAGTGATATAAACAGAATACGGAGCAAATAGCGCGTTGTACTAAGATCTGGAATGACTGATAGCTGTAGTGATAAATGATAATTGATAAGATACCTAGGCAGCTTTGTGTTGCTGTTTGTGTGTAGTAGTATAGTTTATTTAGCTAAATCAGGCCAACACCAGCAGCATATCGTCATATTTCTTGTTATGCATATTATTTAACTACAACAACAACCACAACTACAACTACAAATACAACTACAACCACAACCACCACCATAACCACCCCCAATAATACACCGGGAATACTAAACCTCCAGCACCAGCAGCCAGCAGCCAACCGTCCTGTCCACCGCGTCCACCAACCAGAGCGACATCCTCTATCCACCCACAATAACCCTCCAGCTGCTCTTCACCTTTCTCTTCACTTTCGGGTGTTATCCCCCTCCCCACTCCCCCCCTTCTCCATCGCCAGGCCCTGGCCTCAGATCTCAGATCTCAGATCTCAGACCTCATCCTCTCCTCCTTGTTGAATTAGGTAGCCATTTTTGTTTTGCCTGTTGTTGGTGTTTGTGACTCCGCCAGATGAAGCTACTACTGCTCCAACAGACCGCCGTCGCTTGCCCACCTCCATCCCTAGCCTAGACCTTCCACTCGTCCTCTGCCTCCTAACTCTCTCTGCCTCTCTGCCTCTCTGCCTGGAGCTTGACTCATTTTTGCTCAACCTTTTTCCCACCCAATTATATTATTCACACAAAACCGTCGCTGTCGTTTTTTCGAGTTTGGCGGGAAAAAATGTCATGGCAGCTTCCCCGCTAGATAGCTCTAGCATCCCATACCCTGCTGCCGTAGCTGCTGATGCTCCAGGCTCCCCGAATGATCCCATGGAAGATACATATACCCAATCTACCCGGAAACGTCCTCGTCTTGACAGTGGGGATCATTCAAACGAGTCTATGACCATGTCTGTCCCCTCCCCAAGCTCAGCCAGTGGTCATTGTGACGACGACAAGGTTGCTGGCAGCGACAGCCTTGTCCCTCATACTACTGCGCCCGTACCAGACCCGGAAACCCCCAACCCACAACGTCCCTCCAGCAGAGTAACAATCAATATGAAGTCTCCCACTCTCCACGACGACTCTGCCTCTCATACTGCCGAAGAGACTCCTGCAGCTACACCCAGCGATCCTCCTCCACAATATGTCGCAGTACCGGAGCAACAGGAACAACAACACCAGACATCTATGGATATAGCATCCCATACCCCAGCTGCAATATCCATTACTTCGTCGCCGTCCCACAGCCCCGAGATTGAGGTTGCTGAGGTGGAAGATATGGATCAGGATCCTAGCACATCAAACTGGAGATCGCTAGAAGATGCTCTTAGAACCCCCGAAGAACCTGATCTTGTGCGCATCCATGACGAGGTATCGCTGGCGGAATCTTTCCCACGACTCCGGCAGGATTGTGACATACGGGAAGCTATAGAAGAGACCTCGAATTTTCTCGAGAGAGGTAATATTTCTTTTTCTTCTTCCATAGGTTTTCTATATTTCTTTTTTATATTTCTTTTTAGATAGTATCTTACTAATGGATCAAATGGGTTATTTTATCTCTATATACAGGTCATCCTCATGATATCACAGTCTTTATGTCAATTAAGAGCTGGTTTGAGCTCTGTGTGAACAACTTAAATAGCATCACATATGATACCATCGCCGAGGATCGGGATCTATGGGAGGAGGCGCCATTGCTTATGGAAGGTGTTTTACGGCGGCAGTGAGTTCATACCTTTGTGGACGTCGTATTTGAAATTGTAACGCAACTACTAATGAAATGGCAGAATTGATTTCCAACCCGACGAAGGACAGGGTCCTTGGAAGTGCTTAGAAGAATTATCCGTGACATTTGGGCGCCTCGCCATTCATATGATTTGCCTTGATATTTTAACACTAGAACACCATCCAAACGACGCAGATTCTGCGCCAGATCTGTTATCAAAGACCTACTTACCTGCGTTGGGATGGATATTGCAGTCCCACTCGATTCCATTTTACAAGACAATGGAACGAGCTTATGGCGTCGAAATTATTAACTTGGTGTCTCGCGTCAACGACCAACTTACTCCGGCTCCCGTCAACCTTGTAAAACATCTGTCGCAATTTGCACATCTACTTCTCAAGGCTCTTCAGCCGTGGCCACAATTTTCAGTTACCTTCGTATCTCTACTGACCGTCGCCCACAACATTGTCGATTCCGGAATGGAGCGGAGGAGATACCGTGCAGATGATGAATTAATTACATCAGCAGAACTTGTTGACGCCGTGGAATCCGTATATACTTGCATTCGCTCTATTGATACCGAGTATCAATCTTACATTTCGAAAAAGTCTTCTTGGGTTACGAATGACAGCAGCGAGTCTGTCCTCCGTTACATCGGCTTCTCGTACCAAAACATTGCCGTGTTAAATAATCAGTTGGCAATGCAGATGACGCGCGATCTTGGCGTTGACGTCCCCGAAAATGCGAAACAGGAAGAATATCCCGCCATCATCCACCTGGGTTGGAAATTCCAAGTCTTAAAGAGGCATATCACAGAGGGTCGAATGGAACTCCGCGTCTATGGCATGGAAACTATGCAGGTGGATCTTGTCGGTGTCTGGCGGCAACATATCCAAGGAAACCCCGCTGGCATTAACTATCCAATTATCCAGTATCTTGTGAAATTCCTGAGGGACAACAAGATCGTGGAGTACATTGTCGGTGTGGATTCGCATCCGCAATTGATTAGCCGGAGTGGAAACGTTGTTGGATTTCTTGTTGTAACTTCCACATACACAGACAACGACACAGATATTATTTGGAATACTGTGACTGAAAGTCAAGACCCGAGAACCGTGGCGGAGGTTCTGGGAATGCTAACTCGGACATTTATAATGCATCAATCCGGGTCAAATGCTTTAATTTATCTTTGCACCAAACTCATCGAATTGCCTTTAAACCGCTTCGACGCACGGATGCTCGAGTATTGCGACTGTCTATTCAATGCCCTGAGGGATAAACATACCGAGAGAATGCGCCAGCAGCCTTATGACCATCCGCATGTAGATGTGGTCCCCCATCGTCTATGTGTTCGCCTGATTCGTGACGCCACATCCATCAGCGAGTTTTCTGCCGAGCAGAAAACGAACTTGCAAAAGTTTGCTAGCAAACAGCTTTCGCATCTACTGTCTCTTGGATTGGACGACAACGATAAAATGGAAATGTACAAGCAGTGTATCGATGATATTTCTGAAATGAACGAATTCGCGGTCGGTAGTATACAGGCCCTGAACGCTCTGATTCCTCCCTATGATACCCAAGACATTCGACGACTGGCGCTGGACTTTGATTTCACTCGATTAATAATCACAGAACTTGCCCATACTTTTGATGCCGTCTCCACCGACTTCTCAGATCCTACTGTTAGAAACTCTCTTCGGCCCCGAATTCAGCTGCTTCTTCGAATTATCGAAAAGGTGCCGGAAACTATTTCCCCAGAACTAAGCGAAGTTCTCTGGAACCGTGTATTTATGTCGAAAACCATCGGCGGGTGTGGTCGAAGCTTGGCTTGGGAAACACTCCCCAAAGCTACAGTTCGAGCTGGAAAGCGAAATCCATTCCTCGAATGTTATCTTAACTTCTATCTCCCTCGAATCGCCCCTGAAGACTATACCCTCGATATTCTAGCGTTTGCGGAGCAGGCAGTGAGTTATGAAATTCGCTTTGATCCTCCCCCGGACGTGACCGAAAATGAGATTATTACTATTCCCGGCATGGATAGAATATGGCATTTTATTCTCACAGCCCCCCCTGGAACGATCGAAATGAAAGCCATCAACTTCGCGATAGATGTTTACCTTGACCATATATTGATTCGCAGAGCCCCACGCTCCGCAGCAGAGGCTACGCATGTCGCATTGGTTGATCGCTGTGTTAGTCAACTCACAGCAGCTGCCGCGAAGTGCAAGGCTTTCACCGACGGTTTCACAAGCGGCGAGGATGAGCCTATGGTCATCGTCCCGTCTGATGGCGAGGTACGAGCTGAAGAATTACGATTTACTCGTTCCCTCCTTTTCCTGCGCCAATTACTCCAGGGACTGCGAACGCGGCCGCAATACACCCCGCCCCAAGTCAGTCCCCCCGAGCTACTGCCCCAGGATGATGAGATAAACGGAGACGCCATCGAACTTTCCTACCAAGCTTTCAATGGAAATTCTCAGACCCGTATTCGCACGTTGAAGATAGGAGATCTTTCCACCGCATCTGATTTGGCTGAGAAATTAACCAGGCTCACCGGCTTTACGAGTTTTTCGAGTTTTAGCTGTGGGCAGAGGCTGGATCTTGCTGCCAACGCTGACCTGACGTTACGAGATTTGAAACTCGCGGGATCGGGACTACTCATTATTCGAAAGAATCCTGACGCTTTCGAGGCGTCGGTGGGTGGGCGGCGTCAGTCGTTGACTTTGGTTGATTCGGAGGTTTTGAAGCATTTTGATGATCTTTATGATTTGCTGAGTCTAGAGGAAAAGTTATCGAAAGAGGTATCTTTTCTCTTCTTCTTCTTCTTCTTCTTCTTCTTCTTCTTCTTCTTCTTCTTCTTCTTCTTCTTCTTCTTCTTCTTCTTCTTCTTCTTCTTCTTCTTCTTCCTTCTTCACTTTTGAGGATCGGTCAGTGTAACTTCTCGAATACTAACAGTTGGTGTGTCATAGATATTTGATTTCCTAGTTGTCTTCCCGCCTCAGCAGCGGGTTCGAGATTTTGTTAGATCCAAAGAGACTTCGGAGCCAGAGATGTTTCCTCTGGAGAAGCCATATAAACTTCTATACTCCATAAACGCTCTCATTACTTGTATAAGAGAAGAAATTTTAGAAGTACGTGAGCGAGCGATTGATAATCCACCCCCATTGCATGCTGAGAATTAGTAACTGACAAATTTTGTGGCTAGACTTACCCCGATCAAGAGTTTATATCCCACAGCATCCAGAATTTGGTTGCATTCCTAACGCGCCCGCAGATGGCTGAGGGTTTAGAAGATAGCCCGCTGAAATTAATTTTTGCATGTAATTTCGTGGAATGCCTTTTGTTAGCTTTGACAGGTAAGTTATAAAATTCGTCCCATCTCTTAACTTAGGGAAAGCAAATCATACTAAGAAATGCCAACAAAACATTTAGCCAAATCGATACCAGAAGACTCTGAGCAATATTTCTCCAACCCGTTAGCCCTAGCCACTCGACTTTTATCCTTTATCTCCCTCGGTCGAAACCTTACTTCCACACACCTCTCAGAAATCTCCATACAGAAACTAATATCAAATTCCTTCGCTGTCATCATCGAAGCCTCGATGCATGATAGTCGCGTTTGGGATGCAGTCGAGCAAAGTACTCAAATCAAGGATCTCATCTTCACACTGCTGTTAGGGGAATCGAGGCAAGGTATACGCAAGGGCGTTGCGGAAATTATCTTCTCCACCTGTGGTACCTCGCCGTCTCAGAAGCGGGCTTGGAAGGTCAGCAGCCAGACGAAGGAAGGCGCAGTTGCAGTTGCTGGAAAGCTCCCTACCGCCACGACGATTCATATTGTTGCGACGTTATGGAAATCTATTTCTGCTCTCTTCCCGGACACGCTTGGATATGCGCAGTCGTCTCAGGAGTTTTTCGAGGTTGCGCTTATCGTTTTTCAAACGGTTGCCAACTTGTCGCCTGAAGATTTGATTTTTGGAGAGTATCTTAGGCAATGGGGGAATATACTTCTTACCCACCGGACGCAAGAGGTTCGTTGTACTATTCCACTCATCCTTTTTTTTTTGTTTTTTCCCCCCTATTCTTTGTGTTCGTTTAATTACTAACCCGTCTCAAAAATTTAGTTTGTTGGCCGAGAACCCGTCGATTACATTGTTCTAGGATTCACTCACCTCTTGAAAATGTGCTTGGAGCTTGCGCATGCCACAACTGGCACCATGGACACAAGGTAAATAATACCATCCTCAGCCGCGCATGAACCGCACATAATAACAGGTCTGTCGGATTCTAACTGAAAGTAGTAATCTCATGGAAAGGCTTTTCACCACCTACCTATTTCCCCACCTCTCCGAAACCTCTGGGACAGAAGCTATTCAGCCGAGCATTCCAGTCATGCACAATACTACCAGGCAAGAACTGTATAATATTCTCTTGCGTCTGTGCGAAGATCAATCAAACTGCGAGAAAATGCTAGCATTGCTTGGTGATGTCATTCCACATGGTATGTGGTTCCTCCGTCGCATTATCGGAATTCCATTTTTTTATGGCTATTTTACTTACCGGTCTTCAGATTATACCTACGAACCAAACTGGGTATTCGATCGACATAAAACCATTCGTTCTCCTGAAGGCTATGCGGGCTTGAAAAATCTGTCGAATACCTGCTACCTGAATTCCTTATTTACTCAGTTATTCATGAACCTCGATTTCCGAAAGTTCATGATTGAAGTACATGTTGCCGACGTGGGTTCAACTCAGAAACTACTTGCAGAGACGAAAAAGGTATTCGCCTACATGCAAAATACGTGGCAGAAAAGCGTCGATACCCAGGCGGCTGTGGATACCATCCGTACCTATGACAATGAACCTATTGATATCAATGTTCAAATGGATGTAGATGAGTTCTACAATCTGCTATTCGATCGATGGGAGGGCCAGATCCTGTCAGCGGAGGATAAGAAGCTCTTCAGGTCTTTCTATGGCGGACAGCTTGTGCAACAGATTAAGTCGAAGGAGTGCCCTCATATCTCCGAACGGCTTGAGCCCTTCTCTGCGATACAGTGTGATATTAAAGGGAAGGCTGGGCTTGAGGATAGTTTGCGTGCGTATGTAGAAGGGGAGGTGATGCAAGGGGGTAAGTTAGATGAGGTTAATTGTAAAATGCTTTGCGGGTTTGCTAAGTGATTTGCAGATAATAAATACTCCTGCACTTCATGCGGGCGCCATGTTGATGCAGTCAAGAGGTGAGCTTTTTTACATGCCCTGTTCCGATATGTGGGAAGGACTTCGGTTGTTAATTTACTTTTTTTTATTTATGAGTAGGGCTTGCCTGAAAGATCTGCCGGACAACTTGATCTTCCACCTCAAGCGCTTCGACTTCGATGTCATCTCGATGATACGCAGCAAAATTAACGATGAATTCCAGTTCCCGGAGCGGCTCGACATGACCCCCTATACGGTTGAGTATCTGAGCAACCCCGGCACCCCAATTGCACCCGATATCTTCGAGTTGGTCGGCGTTCTTGTGCATAGTGGCACTGCCGAATCCGGCCACTATTATTCGTACATCAGGGAGCGTCCCACAGCTGCAGATCCCAGCACTTCGTGGGTTGAATTCAATGACTCGGATGTTAGCAGGTTTGATCCTTCCAAGATCCCCGACCAGTGTTTTGGCGGCATGAATGACCCAATTCACGGCGCGAACCTAGGCCCGGTTCGCTTTAATAAGGTGTGGAATGCTTACATGCTATTTTACCAACGGGTAAGCAGTATGGAGAGGGCCAAGTCTGTCTACGAGACATCACTCGGGGGCGCTCCGGTTAGTGTTCCACTTCCTCTGGAGCTTGCAAACCACATCGCCATGGAAAACGAGCTTTTCATCCGGACCTACTGCCTTTTGGACCCGTATCATGCTTATTTTATCCGTGCGCTACTGGAGCAAGCAAGAAGATTTTCTGCCACGGAAGAAACCGGGTTTACTAAGATCCAAAAATCGGCCATATATATCGCCCTAGACAATTTGGACCAGATAATTTCAAGGTCGAAGGAATTGCCCGAGTTTGAAAATATCATCATTGAATTGGGGAGAAGTGTAAATGAAAGCACAAAGGGTGCTATGGCAGTGCTCCGTTGGACTATAGTTCGACCCTTAGGTATCCGAGATCTCCTTTTAAGGAGCCCTAATAACGTTGTCCGTGACGGATTTTGTCGACTTTTAATCACCGCCCTCGCACGGCTGCAGGAGCCGCTAGGCGATGAATGCCTGGAGCATAGCGACCTAGTCCACTATGAAAACGATTATACGGCGATGGTTGAGAGTATTGTTAATTCGCTTGATCAGCTGTGGGGCTGTCTGCACGTGTACTCGCGCGCTTGGGACGATTATTTTGAGCTGCTCCTTGGCCTTGCTAACTTTGGTTCCTTCCCTGTCCGGGTCATGCTTGAACATGGCTTCTTGTTAAAGTGCCTGGAAATGGTCTGGCTTGATAGAGAGGATAGCAAGCGGCTGAAACGACAATATGGGAATTATTTCCGGCTTATTGAGAAAGGTCGGAAATATTCGCACTTCAAACTTGTGGAGGTCCTTTATGTTTTGATGACGCA
This sequence comes from [Emmonsia] crescens, assembly GCA_002572855.1. Lineage (NCBI taxonomy): Eukaryota > Fungi > Ascomycota > Eurotiomycetes > Onygenales > Ajellomycetaceae > Emergomyces > [Emmonsia] crescens. The sequence goes on along the minus strand of PDND01000011.1, from coordinate 110,562 downwards.
CATCGACTTCACGCTGGTACCCTCACCTGACAATCACCCTCGGGATTGTATTATGGGCAAATATTCGCTTACCAGGACGGAAGCCGAGCTAGTTCGGCCGATTGGGCGGAACAGGGATCTGATTCTCTTGAGGAAAATCCTGGAGCAGCAGGCTAATCCACCAGTTTCACGGAAGATAGTGAGCGTATTTCTAGCTGCTGATCCTGAATATGGCCTAACAGAAAGCATCTGCAAGGTTCTCGAGGAAGGTTTACGGGCTTCTCCAGCCTATCTCTGTGTTCCTTTCCTCGAGGCTACATTAGTCTTCTGCCAAATGTCTTCGGATGGTGACCAGATAACCAACCTCATCGACTACGTGTCCAAAGGCATAGAGTCAATCAATGACAGCGGAGGTCGCGAACATCTAGCTTTTTTCCAATCGCTGGTAAACGTCCAAAACGAGAAAGCTGGCAAGGATGAATACTGGTTCTGGAGCTCAGTGGTCGACCGGATACCAGACTGGGGGCCGACATTGCTTCATTACCCGGACAAGACAGTCAGGAATAGCACGTTAGATTTCCTGCGACAACTGCTCTTCTCGAAGGAATATGCGGATATCAGCGACGATTTCCGCCAATTTTACAAGAAAATCGGCAGGGATTTGACGCAGGCGTGCGTGGATAAGCTGCGAAGGACGTATTTGTTAACAACTGACGCGCAGCCGGCTGAAGTTCGGGCGATGGAGACGATTGCACTTGTGATCATGCACTGCATAGAGGTGTATTACGATGAAAATGACAGCGAAGATGGGGAATTTATTCAGCAGGCCACAGGTACCAAGGAATTCACATATATTCCAATCCTCATTATGAAGGACCCCGCTAACTTTTTTTTTTGCTAGCTGTCATCTCTGCACTAGAGCAGCTTTCCGTCGATCTCCCGGAAGAATTGGTGTCTGGTAAGCAACCCCCTTTCTATTTCCTTTCCTTTATGTTGGCGTCTGTGTTCCTTTTTTCTTCTTTTTTCTAACCTCCACCCCGTCTTTTTCTCTTCAGGTTCTGACTTCCCTTCAGATGGCTGGGATGATAATTCGATGATGGGGAGCGATTCCGATGTTGGTCTGACTGGGTCGCCGTGAAGAAAACTATGGCGTCCATGGGTGCGGCGGGATAAAGGGGATATTTTTTATATCCTTTTGAAAGACGATATAAATTTCATGCTGGGCGCAGTATTTCCCCTTTTTACCTCTTTTTTGTTCATTTTCTTTTTGCATTGATAATTTCTTTTTTGTGTTAATGACCACTGAATGATCATTTCATCATCCATTCCATTCTCCCCATTTTGCTGCATTTATCTGGCGTTAGTTTTCTGTTTCCGTATTTAGAGGCAAGATGGGGCCAGTGTTTTTAAGTTTTTTCTTACGGAGGAAATCTTGGTCTTACAGGCTCTTGGTCCTTTTTTTGTGTTCTCCATACATCATACAACTGAATGGCTAGGTCAAGTGGGTGTATTTTCTTGTTTTTTCTCCCTCTTCTTCTTCTCGTCCTCCAACACCCATGAGTTTGCTTTCAAATCAGGTTATTTCCATTCTCTGTCAGTCTTCTTTTTTGACAGGGGTTTAACTATGGACTTAGTTCTTCCTTTGATTTTTCTTTTTGCTCTCAAGCGATGTGCTTATGAGGAATTTTTATTTTTATATCTGATGTGATAGTTTTCCTTTCGCCTTGTTTGCTTAACTTTTGAACTGAGATTAAGTTACTACTGAGTGATAGAAAAGATGTTTCACAAATATTCTTTTTTCCTTCTCAAGCTGCATTTTCCCTTCTTGTTCAGCGTCTCCCTTTGTTTACTTCAATGTATTCTTACATTATTGTTGTCTTGTGCTTATTACTAGCAGCAAATATGTAATTTACGTACTATATATATATTGAAGAAACTGCTCTCTACCAATTTCATACTTACTCGTTGCATTTTTCTCCTGATTATATTTAAGATAGCGTATTTTTTAATTTTAGTTTTTGATTGACTGCAACAGCTACATGATGTCTGTCAATTCGCTAATTATGACAGCGCGGAATAGATAGCAAGAGACCAGAGAGTGAGCTTTATTATGCTCTGGGAACCCCACCAGCCAGTCTCAACTCGTTCGTCAGGAAATTCATGCATGCACGGCCAAGGATGCCTTGAATAGTACAGGAAATCGAGGTTTCGCTTCCAACACCCCCGTTGGTTGGCCGATGCACGATTAGTGTCAACGTTTTGATAATTTAAGGTACAGATTGCGGGATTTTCTGTAGTGAGATATCCCCAACTAATCACTCTTTTGAGTGATATACACTTTGAAGCTATGGAGGGCGTCACAGAAAGAGCCACTCCTGTACAGGTTGGACTGGTGCAGAGGAAGAATAATAGAAACAGGACGAAGGCTAGAAAGTAAAACAACCAACCCGAAGCCGTACGCCAGCATAAATGCACAAAAAAGTACGTGAAGTCTTTTCATACCATTGTCTATCGCTTTTCTATTCCCGCTAATCTCAATGTTGCTAGTATCCCCTCGCAATTCCTAACACTAATCGATTCCAAATTCCGATTATTAAGGGTAGTTTTGGGAAACGTTATAAGACGTTGTAACGTGAATCTCAGCCGGCTCTCTCCGGTCGCTATCGACGGTTTCGACGCTGCCTGCCGAGATCACATAGTCATTGTTTTTTGAATTCGGATCAAACTCCTGCACGATCCTTTCTTCGCTATTATCTTCCATTGTCGTCAGCCCCATTTCAATCCGAATCCGCTTTTGCTTTTTTTGCCGCTCAATGCGCGTAAGTTGGTGAGAGTCGTTGGTTGGAGATTTAGTGTCTCTGCTCGCTGAACCTGTCGTTGCCAGGCGGAAGATTTTGGTGAATAAAGTCTTTAGGACGGGAACGTTGACAGCAATTATGGCGACAAACTAAGTTTACGAGCAATGAGTTAGAGATGTTTTTCAACGGCTAAAAAGTAGGCTTGGAAGCGCCGTCTTACGGTTTCTCGAATTGACCAGATAGTTCCAAGGTTGATTGACGCGACGTCTCCTAGGCATATAATGCAGCGAAGGAGAGTAGCTATGACGATAAAAATACCAGTGCAAAGCCACAACCCGAATAGAAGTTTCCTATCATAAGTTCATGAGCCGCTAGTTATATACATGTGTAGAACGAAGAGACCAGGTTCATACCGGCGTAATGGAAGTTTCACTTTCCATAGTAAGGGAAGGGGGATGTAAATAATCATGATATCGGTCCTTTGACAACATCAGCAAGGCCCAAATGCAAAGAACTTTCGAAGGTGAACATACGTCACATTAGTCGTAACCAACGCTAGGTAATTCGGGATGTTCAGTGCACAAGCATCTTGCCGTAACTATTAGTTCCCTTCTCTGAGCAACGACCTTTTTGACAGACTTACCACCAGGATATGGATAAATCTGCCAGACCCTCTGTATTGGATAGCATCGGGTTAGAATGACTATAATTGTCGCAATGTAGGCCAAAACACAGGTTACGGCGGTTATTTTAACTGCACGTTGTTGGTTAAGGTTCAGACTTGAAGGCACAACCTAATTAGTAAGGAGATGTGATATCCATGGATCCATGGATATTCGCAGGAAGAATAATTACTGACGTGAGCCTGTTGTATAGGAATAACATGCATGCTTTGAGGCACCAGATCAGTGTGACATATATACACCAGCCTGCAAGAAGACATTTGGTGCCAATGATCATTCGCCTTTTCTGTTCCTCTGTAAGCTTGAGGGCGATTTCGTCATTGATTCCCGTAGTTGAGCCAAATTGGCCTAGAGAAGGGCTCGATTAGAAATAATAATTCGGCGGGCCAATGTGTGTTTTCTCTCACCGATTAATTCCAGCATGCACAACTCAGCCTAATGATTTCGTCAATTCATTACTTTAAAGCATCTGACGTGGACAGGGGAAGGTTTTATCATACCGTCCAAAAGAAAACTGCAAGAACAGCGAAGTAATCATCCCCATCCCATTTTCGACCAACAAGCCTGCAGCGATAGAATATTCTTATGAATAGAATTAGCAGCCCAACGGCATACTCAGACCACGCTTCTGTCTGAAACGGTGTCGCCATCATCAACGAAACCGAACAAACAGGGCTGAACCCTCAAGACAGAGTGAGTAGTGATGCATGTATGACTAGTTATAGATCAAAGTTCCAGGCGAAAAAAATTTGTTATATAAAAAGAGAAACCGATGATTCCCTAGGGAATGGCTTTCCGCAGCGTAGAAACGGGTTTTTAACAAAACCATTGTCTTAGCTTGTTGCACATTCAAGGAGTCTTGATCAAAGTTCTTGCACATAGCAGATCGCAGAGCCCACTTCCAACTTCATAGGTTGGCTAAGTACCAAGGTAACTTTAGCGTAGAAACAATGGCTATCCACACCGTTTCATGCTTAGGCGAAAGCTTAGGTGTCAAGGTTTGCCGGTATTTTCGCTAGTAAACAGAGTCTAGTCAATTATTGCAAATTCAAGCTCCTTTCTTAGCTTAGGCTAGAGGAGGCCAATGAGGGAGCGCCAAGGAACATCTAAAAAAACGACAACGCATGTGGGCGGTTTCTAGCCTGATACAGCAGTTTGCTAGCATGCCCAGATGGCCTTGGAGTCTCGGAGCCGTCGGGGGGTGCTATTTAAACGTAAAACAACTTCCTGTGATTGTGACTTCAGAGAGAAGTCGTTCTTGTTCTCATTATACCATTTCCAAAATTTCCCCCTGCTCTGCACAAAATGGTCGAGTCCGCTATCCCTGACCATCTCTTGCAAGAGAGGACGAGGCCGGTTAGCACGCCACCGAATTATAATCCGCCCGTCCTCGCGTACTGTGCGCGGTTCCCAAAATGCACAAAGGATCTCGTTATGGCAGTCATCGGCGCCCAGTATGCCACACCCGCCGATGAAGATGGATCGGCAATGTCCACTCTGTCAGGATTTATCAACGATTCTGCTGCTGCTGAAAATAAACCTGGGTTTTGGGAGCTGGCATCTGTGACTGATAATCGGGGAGCCTATAACATTGCTGTCCTTGGGTACTGGCCAGATAAGGGATCTTACACAAAATGGGCGACTGTCAGCGGATTTCAGAAGTGGTGGGAAACGCTAGTTCCCGAAGAACAGCACCACGGGTGGTTTTTGGAGGTATTTTTCCCGACGATTGACCGATTCGAAACTGTCTTTTCAGACAACGAAACTCCCGAGGGTGCAGCACATATGAGGGAAAGTGTCAGTGGCCCTATTAGGGAACATGTGTATTGGGGTAGCATGCGCGATCGTCTACCAGCAGCACAAACGGATGAACTCGTTGGCGAGAGCGGCAACACAGCGGACAAGCCCACAAACTCTGTTTTACAACGCCGTATCCGCGTGGGCGGCAAGCAAAACCTCGCAATCATTCGCTCAGGTCAGGACTGGTCGAATACTCTCCCTCAAGAGCGAAAGTTGTATGTCGAAACAATGCATCCTGTCCTCATCCAAGGGATGGATTTCCTTCGCGACCATGGTGAGGACGTGGGGTGCTACAGCTGTCGGTTCATGGACATTGTCGATCCCATCTCCCGCAAAGCTGATAAGGAAAGGAGTTTTGGCCTCGCTTTCTTCGATGATCTCAGCTCATTGGAGGGATGGAGCAAGAAGCATCCGACCCATCTTAATATTTTTGGGGGATTCATGAAGTATGCAAAGTCGTTGGACGGCAATCTCAGCCTACGTCTGTTCCACGAAGTATTGGTTCTAAAGCCGGAACAACAATTGTTCGAATACATTGGGTGCCATGAGAATTCTGGAATGCTGGTTTCTTTGGGCGTTAACTAGTGTTCCAGTATTTCATGCATCGTGCATTTTTTTGTCCAAGACGGAGAGTAGTTAGAAATCTACGTCCATATGTCGCCAATTCAATGTTCGCCTTCAGCGATGATCTAATGAGGTTTTCTTGAAAACAGTTCCATATCTGACACTGTAAACCCCGTCCTAGATAGCGGTAGAAATACGGCCAAAGGGTAGCTTAGAACTTAAAACTGAATTTCCATGCCAGTTTCACCAAAATGTGGAACCCTGCTATTGCGGACGACACACCCCCGGATTCAATTTACCCATCCGCTGGGCGGGTTCCCGACTACGGGAGGTCGGGCAAGGGCGAGCTGGTGACAGCGACTGGTCGGCCGGAGCCCAGGCCCACCAGGACTGAAAGCGCAATCCAAGAGATGATTACTGGCGAAGGCTCGTGTATGATTGGACCGTATACGAAGCCACACCTGGGCATTGGAATATCCCCTGGTTGTTCCCACTTCCCAGTAACCGCCCCCCACCGGTGTGGGACTCGCCGTGACATTCAGAGTAGCTCTGAAGAATTCTAAATTGTTGCCGAGCCGACTTGTGTGTACGCAGTAAAGTTGGGCGAAACAAGCTGGAACCGGATCGTGACAACACAAGAACAAGCTCGGGGCATAAGTCGAGCAAGAACTATCCAGTGGGGAGTATATTCCCTCCGAAACCTTCTGCCGCCATATTAGAAATATTAATATCTCGCACTAACGTGTGGTCGTTCCAATAATGGTAGTGTGAGACCTACAGCGTAGCTAGTTCACTAAAAAAGCATAATCGAACCCGTTTTATACAGGACACGGTTATTCTGCTCAGTAGCGCCGGTACCTATATAGTCTGTAAGATGGGGGAGCTAGGGCCAAAAGTGGCAGCCTGTGTTCTTCATCACGTGACCATCAACTCTCGCTGCTTTTACCCCGAGCCAAAATTATTCTTCGCATTCTCGCTTTTTGTCGTTGCGATAGTTACACTTCTGATATCCCATGAGCTGTCAATGTCTGAACCCCTTTTTTAAGGAGAGGGGCCCTTGTTCCTTCCCCTTGGCTTTTTGCAATGCATAAATTCAAGGCCTTTCGCTCCTTTGGAGTGATTGTTTTGCTCCAGCCCACCTTTCTTGCTATCTCATCCAGAGCTATATCTATCTATCTACAAAGCGGACCTCTCTGCTTATCCCTTTTCAATCCTTTGCGCCAGTTGCTACGTGCATCTCCATTTTCTGCACCCTAGCGTTGTATAGATAACATGATACCCCAATGGACTCACACCTGGAACTCCCGCAAATCCATCAGAGAGGGACGTCCAGGTCCAAAGATGAAGGACCATGGCCTCACTCCAGATGAATACCGTGAGAGAGATATTGTATGGGTGGCTCAGTTCCAAGTTACGGGCAAGAAATATGCTGAAGCCACTGTGAATGCCATCGATCGTGTACATCGCTACTGGGGTCGGTTAGTTACATCCATAACTGATCTATACTAAACTGTGCTAATATTTGTTCCTGGAAGCCACTGCGAGTTCATGAATGTTGAGACACATCAACATCTCGCCACATGTGCGCCTGAGAACTTCCGAGTCTATGCTGACTGGTGACTGAAGAATTTCAGTATTAAAGAACAGAGCACCATTTGGGTTGAATGGAAATTTCTTTGGCTGCTCTTCAAGAGAGAAACAGGTCGGAAGGTAGATGAATTGATTGGAGAACAAATCAGCGAGGTGAGGCCCCAGTTACAGAAGAAATGTCTTCAATATTCTGACTTACTTTTCTTCATAAGTTTATCCTGGGTCCCTTGACATGTGAGTATGACCTGGATCTGTCCATCGAGTTCAAACTGATTGTTAGTGATGAAGATCTTGTGACCATTCTCCACTATCACTGGTGTTTAGATATGGCATCTGTTGCTCATGAACAATATACTGTGCAGCTACCGCTGCTGATGCTGATGATTGCTTACATCTCCTCGTGATCTGAGGCTTTGATTGAGAGCAGTTGTCTCTGTGGGTCTAACAACAGTCTTTGCTACAAGGATGTTGTGCTGCGTGTGATTTCTAACCCAGATCAGCCAGATCAACATGTCCTTGTGATGGAAGTATCTCTTCTGTTCATGAAGAGAAAGTGAAATAAGTCACAATCATGAGCTTTGCCTGCCCAACATTCTGTGTTGATGAAACTGAAATTTTTGCATAGAACAACCTACATTTTTTATAAACAAGATGACAATCTCGCCCTTTGTCCTGTATCTCATTTTCTTGTCTTAGCACTCGCTGATGATGCTTTTGAAGCATGAGGTATTAGTTCAGTTGAGGATGTATTTTGCATTCGAATGCAGGCACCTCACAACAGTGTGCAACTGAAATGGAAACTCAATGTACTTGATGTCCTCATTTTTCGTTGAGCTGTACACACAACAGAAGGTCTCTGAATATCTCCAGATAAAATGCTTCTCTATGATACATTCAATCAATATCTTCAATGGCTGGGTTGCAATGCAGGATTTGAGCACAAGTTGACACCATACTGCATTAGATGAGGAACTGCAAATGCAGTTGATAGTGAGCCTTCTTACCTACCTTTTACATTCAGTCTCTATATTTAATGTGTGCTGATGCTTTCATGCCTTTAGATGTTGCAACTACAAGTGAACGTAATCAAGTAATGGGCCACTCGCGAGCAGATATTTTTGAATGGTATTACATCTCGCAGAAGGTCAAGCGGGACGTGCAGTCTGTATATATTGGCTGTCCACCGCGAGAATCAATCATCAATGCTGTTGGAAAGTTCAGTCTCACACGCGATCCTTGTGTTCCAAAGGAACTTAGTGATGAGCAAAAAGCTGTGGTTGAGTGGGATCCACAGCTTGTCAAGCTTTTCACCCGACGGCAGTCATTAGCCAAGCTTATAAATAGAAAATATGACTCTATTCTGAAAGCCAAAGGCACAGTGCTGCATCGCGAATACTCTGAGCTTGAAGATAACATCAGAGCTGAAAAACAATTGCTTCATAGAGAAGCATTTGACTGCATTAGGGAGGAATTCTTTGTAACAATTGATATCATTGAGATTGAGAAGCAGCTTCTGAGATTATCTCCTGGTGATAAATTTAAGACTGAGGATAAAAGTAACATGGAATTTACTTTTAAAGAATGAGTGAGGCTTGCAGGGAACCTCTTCCGATCGTCAGATTGCACAACTGAAGCCCAGCATGAGCTTTATACCCGACGAGTACAGACAATTCAGAATTGAGTTTCACTTTGCAGTTTGCAGGAAGGACCACGCAAGCGGAGGGCTCTGTCTTCCAAGTGTGGATTCAACACTGACCAGCTCGATGATATGATTGATGTGAATGCCTTTCCTATCTTGTGCCTGGAAACTCAATGTCTCTTTTGTCTCGGAGATAGCCAGCTGCCACATTCCTTGTGGATGTACTCTTTTTCACGCCCTGGCCATCTTTGAAGACATGTCCAGGATTGCCACCTTCAATACCATGATGCGAACACTCTGCTCTGATGCCCTCACCCATCGTGTCTGGAGGTACTGGATGGCGTCAAATATTTCAAAGAGCACGCTATTTCGGTTCACAATATATATCTTTGATTAGTCGCACACGCCCCGGATGAGAGCTGAAGAGTTTAGATGAAGAAAACTGTGAAAGAAGTTTTAGAAGGCCCCGTGAGAAGGCGGAAGCAGGCTTTGTAATTTAAATCAAAATATCAGCTCTAAGAAACTATCAAACATATCCTCAATCTCGAAATACCAAATCAAACTGCCAAAAGCTGGACTGTGTTAAAAAAGAGTTCTTTAATCAAATGGAAGCATTCTCTGTAGCATCATCACTGGTGAGAATCACTCTATTTTCGCCATAGTCAAGTCGAGACCCAATGCTGCAACCTTTGAGAGAAACATGCAATAAGAAGGGCGTGGAACTTATATTTTGCTAAATTTGTCACAATGTTAGTCTTATTTCTGCGAACTGATATATACAGTTACAAATTCTACTCAACTTTGTCCGCCTTCTCCTTATCCAACTTGCAGCAAGGTATTTAGCGGACGTAATTCCTCCAGTCCAACATTTCTCAATGACATAACCCACACGTTAGCTGTTGAATCTCACCACGGCCAAGTGCACAAGTCCCCTGGTTCTGAAGCACATGCAAATTCGAATGAAGATAGAAGAGAACCATTTCTGTCTCGAGTCTATCAGCTCAACTTTCAAGATATGAATAAAAAATCAGCTTATAAATACTTTCTTTAATAGAAGTAATTAACTTTGAAAAAAGCTCTTCACTGTGAAGATCATGAATCTTAGTAAATAATAATTAAGAATTAATCAGAATTTTCTGAGAAGAAGATATAAGAGAAAATCTTTAAGTTATGAATTAACTAGAATCTTCTGAATAGAAGAAGTGAGATCTTATAGAATAATGAACTGAGTGACAGACTCTTTTTTCTTTTATAAAATAAAAAGTTTTTTCTCACAGAGATTTTTTATACTTATGATGATTTTTAGTGAGTATCACTGTAGACTGATAGTTATCAGAAGAGTTTTATTATTATAAAAAGTTTCACTGTAATAAAAGCTCTGAATCTAGAGAGCTTCATGAACAAAGCTCTAGAGAGAGAAAAGTATATAAGAAATTTATATCTTGACATTTCTTATCTCTATTATGAAATCTCTAGATTCTGTTCTCTAATCTCTATTTCTATATCAAGTTCTTGCATAGCTATTAGAGCTAATGAGCCTTTGTATACAAAATCTATATAGACTGAAGTTGCTTTTATAACTGAGTAACTCAGCTTGAATACTATTATAATTACTATCTCTATATTTTCAATCCTCATGAAACTACTTCTTAGGCCTAATACATATCACACCAAGCTGCAAACTTCTAGAATAGGAGCTAGCAAGCTCTTATTCTTACAGATGAAATCTCTTACACTTTAATAGAGATGTTGAAGACAGTTCACTCATTGAATCTCATGATTTGAGTATTAAATAGAAAAAAGAGAAATAAATAAAGATGTGAGAAGATCTGTAGATCTTACATCTAAAAAGAGAGATGAAATAAGAAGTAAGTTAGTTCTTAATTATTTCAAACATTATATACTACTATCATCTTTGAGTCAATGTTTATTCTGCTAACATAGATCAAAACAAATTCTCTTAATATATAGTAATATTGTATTCTTTTGAAAAATGATTCTCAAATCATCAATGAACTCATCTGTATGAATTGAAGTGTATTCTTATGAAAATTTGTATGATTTCATTCAAAAATGTGCTCACCAGGCTATATTATAACCTGTGAGATGATTAATCTCTTGTATTGATAGAAGGGAGCTAGCTATCTATATACACTATGTCACATGCATGCTAGTTCAGGGCGACCGCTAAGGCGCCGTACGCTCAACAGAAATGTCTATTGCAAGAGTTCAGGCTGCTCAAAAGACCATGACTTGTACAGAAGGTTGCCTCAAGATCTTCAAGAATTTCGTTCAGTCGCCAAGCACACAGACACTGTATCCTCTCTTTGATTCTCAATTACAAAGTGCGTGGATTGATTGAACAGAGTTTAATTCCAATGCTTTCTGGACAAAACTTCTGTTTAACTTGTAGATAACCGCCCTCATCATGCCTCATATTACTTTTATAACTTGAAGCTACTTGTTACTTAAATTTATACTACAGCCGACAAGCTGCGTGACCTCCTCCGCTGTTCCTTGGGGCCACTATCTTGAGGAGAAGCAGCTTGTATCAAGTTGAGCAAGCAATATGGCATCCAACCCACATGAAACTTGTACAATTCAGTTTTTTTGATGACAAGTACAAGTTGACAGAACAGGCTGCCTCCAGAGTCCTGCATGAATACACACCTCAACCTGCTCCTGCTATGGCTTCAGCAGCGCATTGTGACATGCTGCTAGGCCCCAAAAAAAAAATTCTCCGGCGATGCTCTTCATGACATCTGAAGTCTTAGAGAGTTGTAATGAAGGGACAGGTGAGGATATATAAGAGCACATGCCCCCTTCTTAATTGCCTAGCAATGATCACCCCAAGAGCAAGCCTTCTGTTCTGCAGCTCGCTCCTCTATCCAGTCGGATCACTTCTGCTTGCCCTTTGCAATGATTGGATACCCCAGTTCTCACCAACACGCGCTCTCCAGGCCAGTTGAAGTGAGTGTGAACACATATCAGTGTTCAGAGCCGGTGCAGCATACCCCATCCCTAGACAACTGTGAAGTGACTGAGAAGCGTCAGTCCGTCTGGTCCGCATTCTGGCTTGAAGAAAGGCCACAAGCCCATGTCTCGCCACTCTGTACTTTCGCAAGGCGAGTTCTACAGCAGCTTTTGGCTCTCAGACGAAGACTTCTAACACGCACGCAGAGCATGTGGGCAGCAACCAACTCAGCCTGTCGGAGGATTCGTGAGCTTGCTCCCTTCCCTTGCGATTCCCAAGGCCAGCCGGATATCGAGAAACAGTTCTTTCGCGAGACGAAGACGAGCTCTCTTAGGAGCACATTACCGACAACTACTCCGGCTTTTGGAAGAAGGCACTCCGGGAACCGATTCCGAAGGTCTAGAAAAACCATGGGTCTCAAGCCAGGATTGTCATATAAAGCGGAAGCAATGCAGCAAACGCGCCATAGCAAAGCTTCTAACCATTTTTCCCATTGACTCCTCCGCCATTGATGATGACTGGGAGGAAGAGGTAAACTGTGCTCCAATTCCGGAAAATACGCCCGAAAACGCCACCCGAGCCACTCCAGTGGATTCAAAAACAAGGGGTCACTAGGGCGATCCCAGATCGCAAGAACCTCCGGAGTGAATATATCCACAAGGAACTGCAGGATATTTACCAAGAAATGATTCAAGAACGCGAAGTCAACCAGGGGCCGTTCGTTAAAACTACTAGATACCGAAGATCGTGTTCTGGAAACAGTTTCTTGGACGATAGAGATTCCTGGTAGCAAGATTATCGTTGTTTCGGGGTGTCCAATTGGCTGAGATGGAAAAATTTGCGAAGTGTTAGGCGAAAGTTGTGGCTAAAGGTCCAGAGATCAGGTGTAAAGTAGCGCGTCCTAGTGAAATCAGAAAATATAGTAGTTTTCTCAAACTATGATTCCCATTGTTGCCGCCAGACGGGGCAGCGTATAAGTAGGCATCTGGGTGGGGATGTCACAGTTAAAGATAGCAGGAGTCCCCACACAAAGAAAGTTGTTGCCACTTCTCCGCAAGACGTTTCAAAATCACGTGACTGCACTTCAAAATGAGTTCCTGCCAGATGCACGAAGCGTCTACTTCACCACGGCGAGCAAGAGCGATCTCACCGGCTCAGGTGCGGACCGACAGATCAATCTCCTCCTCAGGGACCGAAGCGCGGGTCCAGGTTATCGGCGAGTTGAAAAAACCCGAGGATGAGATCAGGAGCAAAAGTGCGCTGCTGCAGATGGCGCGCTATGTGCAGGTGGTCTTCAAAGCCCAGCCGACGCGTCAATTCATCCACATGTTTGCTGTCTGTGGAACAAAGGCAGAGGTGTGAATATTTGATCACTCAGGTCCTTTCAGCTTGGGTTCTTTTAAATGTCAATGAAGACCCAAAGCATTTTTTTTGAAAGATCTTGGGCTACACAATGATGACTGACGAGAAGCTTGGACTGGATATCTTCATAACACAGGATGATAGTGATGCCAACACAATCACTGTCAAGAGCATTAGTGATGAGGAGATAGTTGTGTAGCTGGACATGAAGCTGCTTAGCTATCAGAGAGTCATTGTGTGTCATGAAACAACCTGCTTTCTCATCAATGTCAATGACAAGGTGCAAGGTGTGGCCAAGTTCTCGTGGACATCAGACAAGCGGGCAAGCGAAAAGGATCTTCTCAAACTGGCTCATGAAACGGGTGTCAAGGGGGTCGCAGAGATCATTGCTTTCCATGATGTCACAGACATTGCCACACTCCGAGACGGGTTGACATTCAAGAAGCGCCACATCTTTAAAAGCACTAGCGCCAAATCCTTCTTCCACCCGTCTCACTCCAATGACCCTCGGTCACGGTCATGCACTCAGCTTCATCCAAGTACGAGCGACAAACAGGCCAGCCGGAAGCGCAGGTCTCCTGATAAGGGAATGCAGACATCAAAACGGTCGCGCTCCAACAGCCAGCTGTCTGGCATAGATCAGCAAGAGAATGAGCTAACTTTTGAGGTCCAGCCAGCCAATAAACCGAGCCTGTTTGATAAGGACGGCAGAGGGCTTTATGATAACCGGATCCTTCGCTGCCTGGTCATCTCGCCGGCTGGCCGACCGATCTATGAATACCATTCACCTACAGATAGTCAAGTCTGGGTGCCATTTACACGCTGGCTGCTTCGCCAAAATTTGGCGAAGTACGTCTTTCCGAATATCTTGGGTCATACTGTCTAGGATGCCCCTCTGCTTTGTTCATGTCTCGTCATGTCTGGGCTCCATGTCTACTTCAACACCGGGAGATCGCCAGTTTAGATATAGTTGCATCTCGCCCCGAATTCCAGACCACCGGCTTCAAACCAAGTAAACATATTATCACAAGGGCAAGTCAGCCTACTAGTGAGAGGGGTGGCTTCTTTTAGCCTAGCAGCTAAATACATTGATAGTGCACTGAAAGTGTCATTATTCAAAATGTCAAGGCCTATTCATGACTGAGTCCATCCTACATCTCACAACCCTTCAAAATAATGTAGATCACAATCTGTTCATGTTTTCAAGAACGCCTAAGGGTTCGAGAGGAATTTTCCAGCAATCATTGGACTGAGTTGCGGAGGCTGATTTCTAGAGTAATTGTATTCCAGGGCTTCATACGCTTGCGATACGCTGGCTGAGGGGTCGATAAGGCCTGCCGTCTGGAAAGCTTGAAGGGCCGACTTCCTATATTAGGTCACAGGTTAATACAGAACATTATGCCTGAGTGGCAAGTCGGTGCAGAGTGTTCACTTACACCCAAAAGCGGCAGCCCACTCCATCGGCATGCAATTCGTATTGATCCAACTTTTTCTGGTGGATTAGACCAAGAAATTCCCCAACCGTAGCATTTGTTGTAGGTTTGAGGTCGACATCTTTGACGGAGCTTAGTGAGACATCATACTCGCATGCCATTTCCGAGTAGTTGTTCATCATGGTCATGCGGACGGAGCTTTCACTATTCACAACAAGAAATATCGAGGCATGGTTGTCACTGCGAGTAGAGCTTTCAAAAGGAAAGCCCATTGTGTGAATAGTGACACGGATCACTCTCACGGGGTTGATCAAATCATCGGTAGAAATAGGTTGGGACATAATAGGCAATGTTGGTAGAATAGAATAAAACATAAAAATGCGATAGATGTGGAGAGCCTCCTCAAAAAGTACCCCGCTTCTCTGTCGCAGTGGAATGCCTTCAAAGAAAGTAAAAGAAACAAGGGCTCAAGACGAATGAGATGTTTGCTTGGCATGCATATGGCTTGATTCCAATTTCAAATAGTGGTGAATGTTGGGCATATAGCTCATCATGAACTCAGCTAGTCTTTCTATGCGTGATTGCAGTCATCTGACGGGAGAGAGATAGAAGCCCGCACTATAATAATCAACAAATAAATAACATAGTTCTATCCCGAAAACTATAGGAGGAAAAAAACATAAGATTTGAAGGATGAGGGATAAAATAAATATGGGATGTGACAAAGAATCTGTGATGTATGATTCAAGTCTAGCATCTAACCGTCACAATTAGGAGACGCCGGTCGGTCGTCGTAGCTGACCTAGTCTGGTTTAACTCAGAGATAACGACAATGAGACTCGTTCTTGTAAAGCCTTCATTACACTTGTGGTTTGTACACGATAACCATACAATGAAAGGAAATGGGTGGAAGCTGCGATGAATCCGTTGCGAGTTGGCAGGATCTGGGATATGTCGGGGACTCGAAATCGGGAATTCAAAACTGCTGAAAATTTCGAGGCGGTATAAGGGCGCTGGTCAAGCTACTGGACGGATGCTCTAGCAAAGGTGTCATGAGTCGCTACTCCGGTTGCTCGCTAAGTCTCATGGATTAGTAAACCCAACACCAAATGATAAGGGTGAACTGGAAAACATCCTCATAGAAAAGGTGAAAAGGGAACATTGAAGAATGAACATACAAGAATGAGGGTTGGTGTCTCAAATTTAGTGACCGGGTATACAAGAGATTCTGATAACATTCCATCTCCACGGCTGTTGGTTTTATTTTATCGTACGTCGCCTTTTTTAGGTCCTCAGCAAACTGATATCCTCTGTGTGGGTCATCGTAATGTCCTTCATTCACAGATTCCATCGCAACAAATTCAAATATGCGTGGATAAAGTCCGGAATGGCCCCAATCAACCAATCCCAGCTCTTTTTCTGCAACATCTATTGGGGTATTAGTTGTCTTGCCATTGCTGTCATCTAGGACAATAATATTTCTTCGAACCACATCACCATGGCATAGCACAAGAGGACAGCATGGGCCAACATCAATGGACTTGTTGATATGTTTCAACCGTTTGTTGAGATAACAGTTCAAATCTTCAACAGAACTGAAGGAAGCGTTTCCCCCAAAATCTCCCCAAATGTATCCCTTAGGAAATCCACCACCCACAGGGCCAGGGGGTGTTCCATTCTGAGCTTTGACAGACATCAAATGGACCTGAATATCTGATACTCGTTGTGTCAGAGCTTTGCTCACGGTATTACCCTCCGTAGCTGCATCAAGCTCAGCAACAGTCTTCCCGGGAAGATATTCCATGAACAGGTACCCCTCAGGGCGACGTGTAGACTGATCTTCAAAAAAGCGGTAGACTTGTGGAATTCGGACAATCGCTGGGTTCACATGTTGGTACGCATACTTCTGGTTTGCCGCCCGGCCCTGTGTAATACCCCATCCGGACATGAGTACAATATGGGAGGAAAGGCGATAAATACGCGGAGCGATACGAGATGGCCCATCTTCCTGTTCTCGAAGACGTCGGCCGAGGCTGATAAGCAAGGATTTAGGGCAAAATCGAATGATAAAAGACTGGAGCCAGAGGTGAGAGCGAGAGATGATAAAGCCGAGAATGGCATCCCTTGTGCGAGCAAACCAAGTAGGCGATGCCTTGTGGATGGTTATCATCTCAAGTCAAAACTGCTACTGAGAAAGCTGAGGCACTTACCTTATCTTTCATGATCCTTTCCTTACACTTCTTCATGAAGCTCTCATCCTTGAGCTTCTCCAGGTTGGTTTTTGTGTCGGTCAAGCCCATTTTAAAATAATGATGGCTATCTAAGTTCCTAGATTGTTTGTTTCAGGATGTGTTCAATGGTAACATAATATGTGAGGACTTGTGGATGAGATTGTCAGTTAGTGTATCGACTACACTGTTGATTACCACGGTGGTTGTGGTTGAGTACTCCGTATACACGATGAATGGAACGCATGATGGAGCTATAAGTTTTGTTCTAGTAGCTTTGTCCACACCGCTTGTCGCTTAACACTAGTCGCTTATGGGACTAGCGTGGATGAATGTGACACTACGAATATCACTTACTTCAACAGGCTGTGAGTCTCTTGAACACATTATACCTAGATAGTTCATTCGCGGCACTTTTAAATATTTTTCAGCACCAAAAAGTACGATCCACACAACAATAAATCGAAGGACATTTCTGGTTCTACTTATTCGCCCATTCGGATCTTCGGAACGTCTTCCCAAGTTTGCAACAAGTTGAAAACAACCAGCAGTTCCTCTACTAGGGTCAATTGGGTGATAGAAATATCCGTCGATGCTGGAAGGGGAAACGACAGCATGTCACAAGAGTGTTCCTGAACTGCAAACGTGCCAGAACAGCCCAATGCCCCCTCTCCAAAATACGGTACACCAGGGGTCATATATGATGAGGCGCGCAGCATTAAACAATACGGTTCCACTCTCCATCAAAACTAGTTTTGCGTTTTTTTAGGATATCGGTGATGGGTCTCCGGCAATGCATGTATGTCAAGGGTGCCGCCATTTTCTGTGTTTTTTCTCCCTGATTTTCTACTTGGGCATATTTCATGTCATCATTTAGGGCCAACTCTCTTTGTTTTAAAGTTTGCCCATTGTTTGGATCTGGGGGATGGAAGAGCGTTTGATTGGCCTAGGATTTTGTTGCCGAGTCCATTCGGATAATACTTGTCAATGGGCCGTTGGCGCATCTTGAGAGGAAGTTATGTTGAGAACCGACGGCCAGCAAGGTAGTTATACCAAAACACTTGCGCAGCTGCTCGTTGAACTTTAGCTGGGGACCAATAACACCAAACGCACAACATTGCCTTATGTCGGAAGGTTTGGAGAAGAGAGATAGAAAAGTTAGGGCATATACATTTTTTGCTCTAATATTGCATATAGGTTAAAGATGATGGGTATCCAGATCGGATCGTTTCAGAGTTGCTTTTTAACTCTAGGGAATGCGGTAGTATCACAAAAATGGGCATCAGACCTGAATGCATCGTTCAGGTGGATTGCAGAGGCATGGGTACTGTACATATCAAAAAATAGGCACATCGATGCACCAGAACGAAATGAATGTTTCTTTTATATGCACAGAAACGATCCACCATTTGGGGAAATAAAATGGGGTAATATCAAGAAACACCATACGTCTTTGTCGTAAGTTACAACACTTCTTTTAAGTAGAAAGTCAAAGTAACCTAGACGTCCTCGAATTCTTCGTCGTCTTCGTCTTCATCTGACACAGCTTCCTTCTTCACTTCTGGCTCGAATTTAACTTTCTTGACAGCCGGGCCATCCTCCGCAGTGGTATCGGGGGTTGCAGCGCCTGTCTGAGGAGCACTACTGGCTGAGTCGAATTCCATTTCCCTTTTAAGTGATCCATTAGGGAATCTAGGAGTCTTGCTGCCATCTAGCACCGCCGGGGTTGCAAAGCCGCTGGGAGCAACTCCAACATCCTCGAATTCGTCTTCTTCCTCGTCTGATGACTCCTCAGCAGAGCTCACATCTTCTTTAGCCTCCCTTTCCTTTTCTCGTGCCATTTCAGCGTAGTATGCAGCGACCTTATCATCGAGAGCATCGATGTCTGGTTTTTGTTCTTCTTTTACTTCAGACTTGACAGCGGATAAGTCAACAGTAGTTCCATTGGGCTCAGTCTTGGCTGGAATGTTGCCAGGTTCGGTTTTAACCGTTGAATGTGTATGCCAAACAGGAAGCGCGTTCTGCTTCTCGAGTGCAGCTTTCCGCGCCGCCTCCTCTGCCTGCTCAGCAGCACTCTTCTCGGCTGAGGAAGTAAGAGATACTTCCAAGGACGAAGCATCCGTTTTTGATATCCCTCTAACGGCTGCCTGTCGGTTGCCTCCGTAGGCCATCCCTGGTCTTGTCGGGTTGGTGAATTGATTTCGTACAACATCAACTTTGTGCTCCCAGGCCGTGTCAAAATCATTCTCTGGAACGTCAACAGAATCGATCTGTTTGAGTAGCTTCAACATCGTATCCAGTTGCGCCATGAGTTTGCTATTTTTCTCATGACCAGTCCGATCAG
The DNA here is from genome assembly GCA_002572855.1 of [Emmonsia] crescens. NCBI lineage: Eukaryota > Fungi > Ascomycota > Eurotiomycetes > Onygenales > Ajellomycetaceae > Emergomyces > [Emmonsia] crescens. The sequence continues at coordinate 91,168 of PDND01000011.1, read as the reverse complement.
CGCCCGCCCCACCCTCGACTTCATCGGCTCTTTCCAGCGTAGCTCCGCATCGATGGCATTCAAAGCCTTCTGGCCCTATCCGGCTTAGAACCTCCAGCTGGGTCCATTCCGCACCACATCTTGTACAAACATATTCCTTCCTTTCCGCAGTAGGCGTATATTGCGCTTTAATAATCGAGGTGAGACGGGACACGCGATATTTGATAGCGTCCACAATAGGGTAGAGGGGTATATAGTAGTATTCGCGGTTCACCGGGCGAGTTTGGCCATCTCGAATTTCAGGTCTTGAATGACTGGATACAACAAATTCGATGTTAGCTCTAAGATTTTAGAAACCGAGCTCTCTCATGAAGGAGATCTCCCATACACTGCAATAAGGCGGTCTTCGCGCAAACGAGCACAGAGCTTGCGCAGGTCCTTCTGCTGCATTCCAAGAAGATGCGCGAGATCCTCCGCATGAAGGCTACAGGACATGTTAGCCAGAGATCCTATAAAACTTCGCGAGATTGAAAGGAGCATACACTGAGTGTATGAAAAGAGCATCAATCACGAGAATGTGGCGAGTCTCATAGAAAGCGCGGACTACAGTGCGAATAAGACTGCTCGCGAGATCCATAGCTGCTACGAGGAAGATATTGCGTCACCCGACAGTCTCGGAAGAGTTGATATAAGTCTGCTCAGCTGCAGCTCAGTGGCCACCCGGGGATGGCTGGCACTGAGACTCTCCGTTCAAGGTAGCTTTAGCCTAGCTAAAAATCATCATTCATCCCACTCCAGCAGCGACAAAGCTGAGAGGGAGCGCTCTTAGAAGTACGACTGTGTACCTGTAAAAAGCGGGTTTCTTTCCGCGCCGAACAGGAAGATTATCTGCTCGAGGGTGGTTGAAGAGAGTTGGTTGTTGTGGCGTTTGCGACGAAGAGAAAAAAGAACATTGGAATCCAAAAGAAAACGTTATCTATTTTAGGTTAGCGCAGTTGAGGTAACCTTATTAAGTAGGCTGACTAAGTAGAAATTTTCCAAGGTTGTCGACGGAAGAGAATTTGAGAATCTGCAAACTTGCGACGGGAACCCCCCTCCTTTGAACAATTGAAAGAATTGGACTGCTCTATGGGCAGCCTCACTTTTTTATATCCAAGATGGATACTCAGCAGCAACCTCCCAACCCAACTCCTTCCAGCAACCCTGCGCCGGACCAACAGGCAATTCCCAACCAAGGCCCTTCAAAGGAGCAGGAACTTTCACAGCCACGGCCCGAGGGCGATACAGAGCGAAAGATGGAATCAAATGACATCGGAGGAGGTCGAGGAGGTCGCAAGAATAAAAGAAAAGATTTGGGAAGGAAAGCTTGGAGGTATTTTTTGCTAAATCTGTTAAAAGATAGGATCCTCTATACAGATTCTCTTCAGCTAACTAATCGCAAGCCGTCAAACTCCAGATAAAAGAGCACGGACTGAAGCCTCGCAGGAATCGAAGCGCCGTAAATTAGAGCGCGGAGAGGGAGCACTACCTATTTATGCTACGGAGTTCTCCAAGGAAGATATTGAAGCAGACCAACGGCGTCCAAAGAAGAAAGTCGCCGTAATGCTGGGATATTCAGGTAGTGGATATAAAGGAATGCAATTGTCAGTTCAAACGTTGCCATTTTACCTTTTAGTTTTGGTCTAACGTCCATTTTATAGGAGCGAGACTGAAAAAACAATTGAAGGCGATCTATTCACTGCTTTCGTCGCTGCCGGCGCAATCTCCAAAGCAAATGCCACAGACCCCAAAAAATCATCCCTTGTTCGATGCGCTCGAACAGATAAGGGCGTGCATGCCGCCGGCAACGTTGTCTCGCTAAAGCTCATCGTCGAAGACCCCGATGTTGTGCAAAAAATAAACGAACATCTCAGCCCGCAGATTAGGGTGTGGGGCATAGAGATCACTAATAAAAGCTTCAGCAGCTATCATTTATGCGATTCGCGTATTTACGAATATTTAATACCAACACACTGCTTCCTACCTCCGCATCCTAGCACGCATTTGGGTCAAAAGCTAGTCGAAATTGCTGAACAAGAGAATGACCTCGAGGGTTATAAGCAAAGGCAGGCAGAGGTTGCCACATATTGGGAAGAAGTTGATGAGAAATATATCAAACCTATACTGGAACGACTGCCTGAAGTAACGCGGAGGCGTGTGGAACAAGCGCTGGTTATCAAATCTGATACGGGACCCGCGGACAACTCTGCCTCCCAAGGTGAACAAAATCAACCAAAGCCAGGTCACGAACTTAATGATGCACCCGCCAGCAACAACGAGGCATCAGACCAAACGAACGAAAACAAGGACTCTGGCCCTGGAGACGCTCAGACAGTGTCAACCAACGAAGCCATTCGCATAATACGAGCCGCCTACCTAGATGCAAAACGGGCATATCGAATACCAAAAGAGCGCATGGATCGCATCAACGATGCCCTTGGGATGTACGTCGGCACAAGGAACTTCCACAACTACACCATCCAAAAATCTTTCCGCGACGCATCCGCCAAACGACATATCAAATCCTTCAAAATCTCCCGAGATCCATTGATCATCAACGGCACAGAATGGCTTAGCCTTAAGGTCCATGGCCAGAGTTTCATGATGCATCAGATCCGCAAGATGGTCGCGATGGTTGCACTGGTGGTGCGCTGTGGCTGCGACATCGAGCGGATCCCTGAGACGTATGGAGAGCAGAAGATCGCCATCCCCAAAGCACCTGGGCTGGGCCTGCTACTCGAGCGCCCGATTTTCGACTCCTATAACAAAAGAACTGTAGTTGAGTACGGTAAAAAACCAATAGACTTCTCTAAGCATGAGAAGGAGATTGAAGAGTTCAAACAGCGGGAGATTTATGAAAGGATATTCCGCGAAGAAGAGGAGTCGAATTCGTAAGTTTTTATGCCATCCATCTCATGTCCTCTCCCTTCCTTACTCTTCCATTTCCTTTTTTTCTTTCCCGTTTTCCTTAACCCCTTTTTTACAACGACCCTTCACTTACTCTCCACGAACATACCCGCTAATAATACACCGTACACAGATTCGGTAATTTTTTCAACCACATCGACACCTTCCAAGAAAACGCCTTCCTTTTCGTAACCTCGGGCGGAATACCCGCATCCAAAGCCCGCGCAAGTACTGCCGGAGCACCCATCATGTGTGGGAAAGCGGCATTGAAAGAAGTAGAATCCGAATCTGAAGATGAGATCGTTAACGGTGGAGAGGAGGGTGGGTGATGACATACGTGCCCGCGTGCGTGTTTGCTTGAAACATGACATCAGGACGACCATAGACGTTACGTGTGTGCCTTCGCGGTCCCTTATACTTATATGTACTGTACTGTACAGACAGCGCACTGAGAAAAATATTACATTAACAATATATACTTTTCCCCCCTGATATATTTATCTCAGCAAATCGTCTCTGTTATCCCCCATCCGCCCCTTTCCAGCTTGACTTCTTGAAGCCACATCCATTTGCTCTCATCTCATGTGATCAATCCCCTTATCTATGGGCAGCCTACAACTCTCACTTTCTCCATGAAATAAAACCAACAACTTGCATTTACTTTGCATAATACAGTACATAAAATAAAATTGAACACACAAAAGAGTTCCATTCCAATTAGCAAAAAGTCAGCCACAGTGCTCACACGCACACCCACCACATTATAGACCCGTCGAACGACGCGCAACAAAGGCACAAAAGTACAGTACACAAAACGAATAAAACAAAAAGAAAAGCGGGTCAGAGGGCGAAATTAGCCAGTGGGCTAAAAGGGTGATGTGAATGAAAGATGTCAAAAAAAGCGACGGCATAATACTCATTCAAATCTCACTTATTGACATTTCGCGTTGTTATTTTCAATCTTTTCTTCGTTGCTGAACAAAATAATGTGCAGCAGCAGAAGGGGGGTAAGTAAAAGGTGGGGGAAGGGAAAAACAAAAGAAAGAAAAAAGATTCGGAAAGGAAAGCTGAAGGACATATTTCAAAAGAGAAAAGAAGGATCCGGAATATGGAATTCAAAAAAGAGAACAGGAAAAAGAGGTGCGCGCTCGCAGGGTAGTCAAGATATTTCGAAAAAAAAAAAATTGAAAAAATGAAAATCACAAATGAAAAAGAGAACGAGCAGACAAATAGTGAAGAGCGGGAGAAAAACAATAAAAAAAAACTAAAAGAAAGCAGATAAACTCAGGGCCAGCATGAGAAGACAGTAGAAATGAAAGGTGACAGAAATGGAGCAGAAAAAGCGCTAGAAGGTCAAGCCATTAGAAGATCAACGATCGTGTCTTCTGATGACGAGAACCATGTTTACCAACCTCAGGTTGCGAAAGGTTATGCTGGTGTTTCGGCTTGGACGCGGGCGCAGGCGCCGGCATAGGTGCAGACGACTTGGCCAACGGTGGACCAAACTGATCCTTCATAGGAGTTGGCGGAGGAAGATGTATGCCTTGTCCCATACCGCGACCAGCCGCCTCAATTTTCGCAGCAATGCTGCGTTCCCGCTTAAGAACAAGCTCTGTCCACGCTTTGGGCTGTCCACCAGCGCCGGCTGCGTATCCCTTCCCAACAGTCTCAGCAAGGACTTTCATCCAGCCTTCCTTCTCCATGGCGCTATCAGCGTAGAAATCAATTATTTCGCCGTTTCCGAATCGGATGCGGAAACCTTCTTCCACAAACATGTAGCCCTCTTCTTCCTCTGCAAAGGCTGATTTACGTCGGCGACCGCCTTTCCCTGACGTTTCTTTCTGGGTTAATGTAGATTTGTCATCAATCAGTTTGGATGCCTTTGCCAAATTGATGGTAGCACGAGGTTGGCGAGTAGTTTCGTGGTAAGCGGTGAGCTTTGACCCCTGAAGTTTAAAGTAACGTCGACGCCAGTACTAGAAAAACCAACAAATTATTAGCCGAAAATCTCTCAAAAAGAAGAAAAAAATCGAAAGAGTTAAAACATACTGGGCAATCTCCACCCTGCTGAGACAAAAACCCCTCCCATGATCTCGCAGCTGTATTATCGGCTTCTCGGATCTCTCGAATGCAAGCATTCATACTCTTTGGCATATCCTCATCCGTGGCCCCCTTAGGTTTAGGGATATAGAGAAGCTGAAGCTCCAAGTTGCCAATCTGGTACGGGGGGCGTTGTTGCATCCCAGACCCCGCAGAATAAGCCATGGACCTCTTGCTTTTCGAATTATTAACCGGGTCAGTGGCCCATTCATTGAAACAAGTCACGTCCACAGTCAACGGTCTTCCAAAAGCCGCTTTCTCGTAATCACTTAAAGAAACGTAAGCACGAGCAAAGCTACCATCGCTGGAAACCAGAGGTCGAAGCACGTCCCATGGGTTCTTTTTCTCAGCCAAAGCCTTTTCTTCGGCTTTCTGTTGTTTGAGCTGCTGGGCTTCCAATTGCTGCCTTAGTTCCAACTCCTTTCGCTTCTTGGGTGAGGCAAACACGCGACTGAAGGTCGAGCTCTTGTGCGATTTTGCCGACTTTCCAGGTGACGAGACGACAGATTGGTTGGGCTTAACTTTGGGTTCTTCCATTTTAATTTGGAGGGTCAACTGGAACTCAAGCTCGTTCAGAACGACCAATTCAAACTCTTGGCCGATGGGTGCAGACTTGCCAAGTTCAAGCCATGACGTTGTTACACAGTGGAGGCCATTATCAAGAGTTAGGGCAAAGTTGAACCGTTCACCTGCGACCTCGAATTAGCCAGTCATCATCACAATGCGATTAAATTACATACCGCGTGCCAATGGCAAATCCAAATCTTTGACACCAACGACCTTAACAAACAGTCGTCCTCTTTCATCACCTTCTTCAATCTCCTCTCCCGCATTAGCTTCCGATTCATCCACACCACCGACTTCCTGCTTTGCGTTGCTTTCTTGACCCGGTAATGGAGGGACCGATCCTGGAACAGGCTTCTTCTTCGGCATTCCGCCTGCTAGCTTGATACTTTGGCGCCTGGTTTTTCCATTCCACGGTTCGGTCGTCCAGGTTTGCTGACTGGGTTTTCGAGGAGAATTTCCTGCAGACTTGGTGCCTCTTGGGTCGCCATCCACGGGTGAGTCGTTGGGCCCTGTCGTCTCATCCTGGCGGCTGCTAGCGACGATAACTTTGGTATTGTGTCTCATAAGGTAACCTCTCTGCCGGGTAGTAACATTATTAGCAATACTATCACGAGCTAAGGGGATTTCCTTCTTTTCATATGGCATCAAATTGGGCAAACATGATTTCTGCGTGTTCGTATGGGTTGTATCCATAAAGGTAGTAGTGTAACGGGGCTGCTGGGAAAGAAAATGGTCAAACGCAACCTTTTGGGCCTCAATAACGCGGTCAAATTCCAGGTCAAGTCCGAATCCTAAACCGTCGTCGCTTCCGCTCACGGGGATATCGAGCTTCACAAGTGAGCTTTGCCGTTTGTCTTGATTGACTGGTACAGTCGCACTAAGCTGCGGTAGATCGGACAGGAACGAGGTTGAATGGTCGCCATGCTCCCCATAACTGGGCTGAGTTTCGGCTGACGGGTCTTCTGATATTGAAGGTACAGGCGGCTCCTGTCCACTTACCTTACGGCGAGTTGCCGCCATCTCATGGACGTCTGCAGGACTGAGTGATGGTTTCGTCTTCAAGCTTCCATTAGAAGATTTTATAGTCGCAAGAGGATCTGGAATAGCGAGGAACTCATAAGTGGGAGACATTTCGCTGTCAAAAGAACGACGAATGACCGATTCAGGTGTCTTCAGCCCGTCATAATCGCCGCCATATACACTTTTTGACGCCTGGCTGCAGTGGTCGTCTGGCGTTTCCGGACGGTGAAGAGAATCTCGAATCGACTTCATATCCAGCGCGGGGGCAAGCTTAGAGACTTCGTCGAGAGTTGAGGAGCGGTCAACGTACGAACTCAAGTCGAGTTCTGAGGTATGTTCACCAGTAATACCGGAAAGCTCAGAGTGGTCTGCGCTCAAGTCAGGCAAGTGGTATTGGTGTGACATGTCCTCCGGCACTGGTGTGCTCTGGTCATCTGTTGCATCGCCCGAGTCATTGAAAGGCGGCTGGTCAGGATTGTTAGTATCGTTTGAGTATTCATTTTCATTGTTATGTGGCATTTCCTCATCATAATCATCTTGTTGAACTTCATTGTCGTCGTGTGCAGCCTGAGAATAATACTCAGGGATATCGTAAACATCTTCATCCTCGGCTACTTCTTCCTTGATCATGACCTCTTCCTCGTCTGTTTCCAGAGAGGGGATGGGGACGTCAGGATCTAAAGGAGTGTGGAATCGGGGGCTGGAACTGCGAAGCGGTGATGAAAAGTCATCTGTTTCGTCGTTGTTGTGGTTTCTAATGTTTCGTAAAATAGATTCTCTTGAAATATGAGGCGGAGATACGTGCGGGTTGAACGGCGAGCTGTCCTGCCTGGGACTTGAAGTGTCGCTGAACGACTGCTTGCTTTCAGCCTCACGATCAAAGCTTTTGTCTTTTATCCCAGCACGTCTCATTCTACGCTCACGCTGCTTCTCGGCTTCCGGGGACCGTTCCTGGTCCTGAACCATCATCAGACGAAGCCTGTCCTCCAGTGACATTGACCCGTGACCCATTCCGTTTATTTCGGCCTTCGAGCAGGAGGCTGGACTTAGTGGGGAAGGCAACCTGCGGGATCCGCTGCTGGCAAGTTCCATTGTCATAGAGAGTCTACTCGCGCGATCAGGAGTTACTTGAGACTGAGAGCTAGAAGGGGGCAGCGGAGGCAGAGGACGATGATCGCCGTTAGAGTCAAGAGACTCAACCTGGGATTCAAAGGACTGCGATTCTTGCGCAGATGGTCTCACATCGGGACCGGGGCTGCCGAAATCTTCACTAAAAGGGTCATCCTCTCCCTGGAGCTCCTCACTAGCTCTATCAGGGCTCATAAAACGCCAGTCCTCTGGCAGAACAACAGGAGTTTTCTCCGTATCTTCCAAGGACGCGTCAAAGCTGTCCTCAGCACCCATGAAAGAACCGCGATCGAAACTCTCCTCTTCGTCCATATCGGCGGAATCGTAGCTCCCTTCTCGTGAACTAGAGGCAGTTGATGATGGATCGGGAGTGGTCATTTCATACTCATTGATTTGAGGGGGTGCTGCATCAAAAGTCACACTTTTAGTCTGGCGATGCATGTAACGACGCCTTGGTGTGGTATCCGGACCCTCATCCTCGTTATCAGACCAGATCTCGCTCTCAGGGTCAAAAGACGCACTCTTGTTCCCGAATCGACTTCCTTTCGTCAAAGATGATTTAGTTGGAGATGATTGAGGCCTGCTTGGGGAGGTATGAGAGAACGTGGGAGAAAGAGTGCTCTCCGGATTTGGGGCAACCGGGGTTGTATTCGTGGAGTCGGTTTTCTCGACATAGGGGTTTTGTTTAGCAGGCGAAGCGGATTGAGATGGCAATTGTCGTCGAGCATCCACGCTACCCGTTTCTTTGGGGTTATTTTTGAATTGAAAACTCAGAGGTCTTCCGGTGGCAAGTGGCCTTTCTAAAACCTGGACATGGGCAGGGTCATATTCCTGCTTCTTCTCTCGAGCAAAAATGCTGCTGTTTTTCACACGCGATGCTCGTTTTAAATTTTCAATTGAAGATCTTTTGGAGGGGGTAGTCAAGACGTCAGGGTCGTAAGGGCTTCTGTTTTCAGAGCCCAGCCTGGCTGGAGACCCGCTATCCCTGCCCTTCCAAAATAGTCTTGGAGAATGAGGCGAATTGAACGAGTCGAATGGAGATGAATCGCCATTACCAAGTGCGGTCTGGTAATATCAATTAGCCAAAGAGTCGTTTTAGACCAGGAACTGTTTACATACCTTGGTACGCTGGTTCCAGCTTGGGGAGTTCCTACGTTGAGCCACTGGGCTCAGCTCAGAGAGAGGGCGCTGTCCACTTGCCATTTTGAACGAAAGCGGACTGACACGCGTCTTTTCAAACAATTTCTGTGTCTATCAATTGATTAGCAAGCTGGCGCAAAGTCCATATGCCTACCAGAACTTTATTCTCAAACCAAACAACACAATGCCCAGTTGAAGCAACAAATCTAGTAGAATCATACCTATGGCAAATGATATATCCAGGCAACAAGGGTATTCTCTTGTGGGGTTCCAAGGGCGCCCAAAGAGTATTGGCAATCAAATAACGGTATTGTTTTCGAAAAGCAACAACGGCGTGAAAGGGTGGGGAAGGGGGGGAAGGGGGGGAGGGGGGGGGTAGTAAGTAGTATAGTTCCTTTGACCAGTTTCCCGAGATAAAACAACGGCCAACAGGAGAGATATAAACAATAGAAACAACAAGTAATTAGAAACAAACACACAAAGAGCGACGTGAAGAGAAAGGAAGAGGGGGGGGAAAGCAAGCACAGGGCCAGGACAAAGAGAGTACAGAAGATGATGACCAGGGACAGGAGAGGAGAGGCGAGGCGAGGAGAGGAGAAGAGGGGAGTAGATGTAAGATATAAGATGTCAGATGTAAGATGTTATGTGTGGGGAGATGAGGCTCACAGGTGGTTGTGGTGGTTTTAGCCCGGTTTTTTGTACCTTGTTTACGCCTGCCGATGTTGATATTCCCGCTCTTGCCGTTTCCCCAGCAACACTTCAACACTTCCCGATTAGGCCTAGCGTGATCTTCCAAAGTTCCAAGGTTTCCATCTTTAAATTTTCATCCCTACTACTGCATACATGTATGTACCTACCTAGGTAGACATACTACACACGATAGTATATAACCACGATACCCCTTACTACTTCAACTTCATGCCACCCATCTCACCCGTATGTCTGCTTTGTGAGATGAGAGCTGTTGTTTGGGGCCGGCAGCCTGCTGTCTCTCCACCATGGCAGTCTGTCCGTTTCGCTTCGTCCGCCAGGCTGCTCCGGCGCAAACCAGCCCGTATGGCCCTGTCCCCGAATGTTGCAAGGTCCTCTGATCGATCCCGGGATTCCAAGAAGAAGGCCCCTCCTCCGACATTCAAGAATAACCCCTTTGGAGGCATGAACCAGACTCGAGCTCGGCTATTAGCTCGCCCAGCGACCAGGTCGGATGCGCAGCTGAAAAGATCTTCGTTAGATGGGAATAATAAGGAAAAGGATGATGCGGAGAAGAAAAAGGAGGGTTCGCTTTTTAGAGCTCTGAAAATGCAGATCGCCCTGTCGCCAATACCCTACTCGCGTCGGAATAGGATTAAGGAGAAAATCGCATCCATTACGAGTTTTGATCAGTTCCCGCTTCTCCCCCAAGTACGAGATGCAGTCTACGCTAATGCGTTCCCTACGCTTACCGAGATCTCCCCGACACCTATCCAACGGGTAGCCATTCCAGCACTGCTTAGACCACCCATCGAGTCGGAGAAGAATAGGAAGAAGAAGAAGCCTCTGGAAGGAGAAGAAGAGGAGCTATTCCATTTCGACCAATTTCTACTGGCCGCTGAAACTGGGACGGGCAAAACTCTAGCTTATCTTCTGCCAATCATAAACTGGATCAAACGGGCTGAGACAGTAGAAAAGGAAACGCAAATGATGGAGAATGAGAAAAAGCAACAGGAAGAGGAGGCGAAAAAGAAAGAAAATCTATTTGAACTTGAGGCCCCCAAGGTGATCAAGCCAGAACATTCAAATGTCGCACGGCCCAGAGCTGTCATTCTGGTGCCGACAGCAGAGCTAGTGGAACAAGTTGGGAAACTTGCCAAACAACTTTCCCACACTGTCAAGTATCGCTCCGCGATGATTTCATCGGCCTACACTCCTCGCAGAATTACGAACAACCTCTTTAACCCCGCCGGAATTGATATACTTGTGTCCACCCCTCATCTCCTCACTTCCATTGCCAAAACCAACCCATACATTCTCAGCCGAGTCACCCACCTTGTCATTGATGAGGCGGATTCGCTCTTGGACAAGTCCTTTTCGCCCCTTACATACTCCGTCCTTGAAAAAACAGCGCCCTCACTGAAACAAATGATCCTCTGCTCCGCCACCATCCCCCGAAGCCTCGATTCCCTCATGGAAAAGAAATTCCCCGAAATTAAACGCCTCGTAACTCCAAACCTCCACGCCATCCCGCGCAGAGTCCAACTAGGCGTTGTGGACGTGGACAAGGACCCTTACCGCGGAAACAAAAAGCTCGCCTGCGCCGACATAATCTGGTCCCTAGGCAAAGCAGGCGTAACTCAAGATGCCACCGTCGACGACGGCTACCCGGCCTCCCTCTTCCCCGAACCAAAACACATCATCGTCTTCGTAAACGAGCGCGAAACGACAGAGGAGGTAACCACTTTCCTGAACGAGAAGGGCATCCACGCCGTCGCGCTTTCACGAGATACGCCCGGCCAGCGCAAGGATGAAATCCTCGCTGAATTCACAATGGTCAAACCCCTCCCAAGTCCCCAGGAAGTCAAGGATGCGCACCGGAATAAGAAGAACTGGTTCTCGGACTCGGTTCCATTTGTCACCGGCCAGGACTCACAGGCCCTGGGACCGCAAAGGCATCTCCGCGATACCAAGGTGCTCGTCACGACAGACCTGGGCTCGCGGGGTATTGACACCGTCGCGGTCCGCAATGTTGTTTTGTTCGATGTTCCGCATACGACTATTGATTTCATCCATCGACTGGGTCGTACGGGGCGTATGGGGAGGAGAGGACGCGGTATTGTCTTGGTTAGCAAGAAGGATCGGAAAGATGTTGTGAAGGAGGTGAGAGATGCGATGTTTAGGGGGCAAGCTTTGATATAGAAACTGTATCATATCATATGGTTTTTTTTCTCTTTTCTCTTTTTGTCCGGTGTTTTGGTTTATGGAGGATTTAGTCCGCCATGTGTGTTTTCCTTGTTTTTGTTGCTGTTATTTGTATGATAGATAGGTACGTTGAATACTCTGGATACTACGGGTGGTTTCTTTGGAGTTTATGGGGAATCCTGGACTAACGGGGGGGAGGAATTACATATATCACTATGCATATACACAATAGACCTGATTGATCCCTTGGATCATCTTGTTGAATATTTATTTACTCGACCATCATTTATTTCTCTTTTCATACTCCGAAATACAGCCCTTTCCTCCTCGTCTGATACAACATATCTCTTCCATCAGCTTTTGCTCTTCATGCCTATATGTAGAAACAGCATTGCCCCACAGTAGCGTGCAGCAGGCCACTTGGGGCGGTATATACCACCCTCCCATGTCTTCTATATAGTCCCGCTCGCTAAAACGATATAAAATAATAAATCCGCTTGATTTATTTATCGCCGCTATCTTTCCGGTTCCCAAATAAGCTGGCCCTGTGCTGAAGTTACAGGGTGCCTCACACGACGCGTTGATCGGTATGTTATAACTTTTTGGTGGAAGCACAGTTTCAGAGGCAGCCAACAGCAAGCAACTCTTATTTTTATATGAGGCGCTCTATACGGAGTATGATCAATAGCAAATAACAGGTCCTGACATATATTCCTATTCACATATTATTGTTTATACAGGATCAATCAATCAATCAATCATGAAAGGGAGAAAACCACCACAAGGCAATTTAAGGCTTAAGTGGAGGAGGCAAACCTTAGTGAGGCGTGTTAAGTGAGGATAACATATCAAATGATGAGTGTAGGTTACATGAAGAATGGCAATGCAATAAATTCATAATTGAAATAGAAAAATGAACGGGAGGGCATTGTTGTAGGCAGCAGCAGGTGGAAATATATATATTGATATATATGTGCAATGTTTTAACAACTCAGATAAAAAAGAAAATACTGTGTCGTTGGGGACGGGAAAGGCAGAAACTTAGTTAATGCTGTGGGAGTTTTTGAATAGGGGTTGGAAACGCAACGGTTCAGGCGAAGGAGAAATTTCGAACACATACGGAGTACATCCCAGAAACTCCCCAACTGCGCATCTTTCGTGCCCTACCCGTAATATAGCATAAATGGAAGATATAATATATCCAGCGGTGCCCTATCCTGCTTCTCAGAAGACAAACGCATATATTTTAATTTTTTGCAAACGATGTATATATTAATATGAGGCAACCTCAGGCGCAGGGCAAACAGAGTTGGAATAACATATGAGTAAACACATTAGCTGAGCCATCCATCAGATCTTGAACTGAGATCATTCGGCATCATTACTAGGAAGAATAGTGTAGGTAGGTAGGTGGGTAGGTAGGTAGGTTGGGGAATATGATTGTATGTTGAGAAATTGAGCTGCCAAAAACAAATAAATGTTTGTTTCTCTCCATCTATAACAGTAGGAAGGTTGGAGGCACATAAAGAATAAATGAATATGTGTGACTGGTATCATAGTAAACAAAAGAAGAGCATGTGTATATAAAACGGTGCGTGCCATATGCAATACAAAGAAGGGAACGGCAGAAAAAGGGTCTTTATTTCTTTATCGATTGAGATATCTTCGCACAAAGAAGAAAAGAAGAATGAAAGAAAGTCAGAAAAGGGGCTCCATCGTCCATTGTACATCAACAAGTTGACTTCAATCCTCATCCCTGCCACTCGCCACAATCAACACAAAAGAGCGGAGAACAAAACTTAAACTACCTACCATACCAAAAGTCCATAACGAAGGCCAAAAATTGGACCCCCCGCTCTTCAACGCAAATCGAAACAGCAAAGACAATGAGTTACCTCCGTATTTTATACCAAATCGCAACCAGACCCCATCCCAGGAACAGCGACAGCGACGGACGACGCCCAAAGCCTGACGGCGGCACCGCACGCACAGCCAAAGCCTGGGAGCTATCACGGCGAGATGGGTTGGGGCTGAGCAGGGGAAAGGAAGGGGATGTAAAAATTGTTTGGAAAGGCAGGGGGAAGAGAAAGGCAGGGGGCGGCAAAGTTACTATCGCGGGTGGTGGGGGAACCGGAAGGGTTGAGGAGAGTAACGCTTCTCGGGTGGATCGGGGGAGAAGTTCGCTGGCGGAGCATGCTGTGGTGGAGGGTTGTATGTGTACGTATTGTAAGCGGAGGAGAGAAGGTGGTGGTGGTGGAGGAGGAGGAGGAGCTGATAATGGTGTTGTAAGAAGGGTTCGCTTTGATTTGAGTAGATGATGGGTTTTTAGATTAGAAGCAAGCAAAGAAAGGGGTAAATAAGAAAAGCAGGGGGGTAGTCATATTGCCATAGCAAAAGAAAGAAGTTGAGTGAGAAAATGAAATATGCAACCCTTGGGATTTTCAAAGATGTACTGTACTGTACTATACACATTAATACAATAATGTTTTCAACGTAGCTCTTATCGCGGGTGATATATGTAGCTGTAGCTGTAGCCATAGCTGTAGCAGGTGCAAGGGGTTCACCATCGAATTCATAAACGGGTATCAAATTCCAAGAAACGCGAAAGAAAAAAGAAAAAACACAAAAACGTCGTGATGTCGCTCTAAAAAACCAATCCATCCAAAAAGTAGAAGCCGGAAAGGGGAGAAATAAAAGATTAAGGGCCAAGGATAAAAGATGAAAGATGAAAGAAGAAAGGAAAAAAAGAAGAAAAAGACATCATTACAAAGCAGGAGTTCTAACATGATTATATCATGAGAAACCCATATATGAAGCACTCATCGAGTTACTCTTACAGACATCAGTTCAGGGAAGGGGGAACACCTGTTAGCTCTCAGACATATGAAAACAGCCATAGAAAATGAAAAAGAAATTAAAATAAAAACAAACCCATCACATCGTCATCCTCAACTCCCTAACCGCCCTCCTCCCCGCCCTCGTCATCCTCCTCTCATCCCCAAACTCACTTCCCCCATCCGTATCAGTCTTGACATCCGGACTCTCCGGCGTCGGACTCCCACCACCACCACCACAACCAAAACTAACCCCCCTATCCCTCCTCTGAATCCGATGCTCCTCATCCGACGTCAAGAACCGGTGCACAGTCCTATGATCCATCACCCTCTCCTCCAAATCACCCCTCCCCTCCCGATCCGTCTTTGGCCATCGGTACCCATACAGCTTCGAATGTCGCTCGCAGCGCGGACACTCCTTGCGCGTAAAGTATGAATCCCCCTGCACAAACCAGGCATTGCAGGTGGAGCAGTCGACCCAGCGGTCGTAGCGTTGGCCGAGGAGTTTGGGGGTTTTTGTGTAATCGCCGGGGGTGCGAATGAGCGGGGTGGACGACTCCTCGTGCTCGATTGTTTCGAGGATTATGCGGCGTTTACATCTTTTTTTTGAGGGTTGTTGTTGTTGTTCGTGTGGCGGTTTCGGTTCCTCTTCTCGGCCCCGACGTCTCCGTGATTCTTGTTCTCGTTCCTGTCCCCGTTTAACAACGAGCATATCTGCGTCGTTTAGTTCCCAGGAATTCGACAGGTCGGATAATTCCCCGTCGTCGTTGTTGTCTTCAAAGACAAGTTCGGGGACTCGTGCGGTCTGAGCGGGAGGAGAATAGTTGCACGTTTTGCGAGGATCCTCAGTATTCTGGTTAACGGCGGTCTGCTCCACTGGCTCCGTCTTTATTTGTACTGCTGGCGTGTCTAATATTGAGGTTGCTGCTGTGGATGCGGAGGTGCAGGAGCTATGAGTTTCATCTGGGGCAGAAGAAGAGCAAGACGCTTGGTCGTTTGTAGAGGAGGTAGCTTTGTGGGTATTACTTGTGTCGCGAGCATCAGCTTCGTGATGAGAATCCAGCCCATTCGCGTGGGCGGAAGGCCCAACAGTAATAGGATCCTTGCAGCTGTTTGCATATTCGGAAAGAGAGTGATCTAGAGTCGATAGGAAAGAAGGCTCACTAGCCTCCGGGCTGCTGGGCATAGACATCTCAAGTCTCAAATTCGAAGCCTTTCGCTCCACCTTCCGCCTTCTAGACGGCGTAGAACTCCCCATGGAGAGAAACTGGGACTCCGAACCGCGTTTCCTTTTACTATTCGACCGCGGAGGCGACAAAGTGGACTCGTCCTGCTCAGGTGTATCTGCCGGCGTAGAGAATCCGCTATTCGTCCCGGAACCAACAACACCATTTGGAGACCAGCCATTCCGCAGCGCAAGCTCACAACTATGACAAAGACATTCACAATTATCCTCACCAAAGTAATTCTCTCCATACGAGACGGTAATCTCTTCGCCAACCACAATATCTCGAGTCGCGACCACCTCCATACTTTCTGGCCCCCTCATCACCAGCCTCCCATTCGCGTTACAGTCATGATTCGCAAAGCGCGCGGGGCCTAGAAAGATAGACGGCGTCTTCTTCCGGCTCGACATCACAATGCTGAAATCCTTCCTTGTCAGATCAAGGTCTATCTCCTCCTCGCGCGTCATGGGTACAAGCGTGCCACTGAGCCCTCGTATCGTAGTCCCGGAGGCAATAAACTTTCGAGCAGAAACCGCCGCTTCGTGGGTGGTGATGGTGTAGCGATTGGTGGTCATGACCTCAAAGGGGCAATCGGGAAGGTAGATGACGATGTATTTGCGCAGGTGTCGACGAAACCATTCCTTCTCTCGATCCGACCTCAATCGATCGACGAATTTCTTCAGCCCCGGAAGAGCAAGGAGTGCCTTCTCAGCCCTCGACGCGTCTTTCCCAACAATTACATCGTGGAGGAGGATGGAGGTAACCTGCTCTTCAAGTATGCCTCTGCAGGGGAAATACTTGGTTCGGTTTTTGCGAATTTTGGTCCAGAAGTAGGCCTTAATTTCCCCCCAAATTTCATTCAAGGTTCTAGGTTAGTTTGTTGAATGCGCCAGAGGATATATGATAAGGGAGGGGCTATTTCTTCTTCTTCAGGGATGCTAACCCGGTCAACCAGCGCGTCTGTGATCACATCATCATAGCTGGCAAGTTGAGAGAGCGTCAACTTCTCTTTGCGGTCAGGAGGAGGTACACTGGGCGCCATCGGAAGCGCGGGAACAACTCCACGACGCGGTTCAATGGGGGGCTCAGTATATACACTATTGCATAAACTGGACGTAGGAAGGAATATTCTTAATATAAAATATACGAATGGATATACGGGAAAACGACAGACAAGGAATAGAGAATAGAATGGAGATAGTAAGAAGAAGTAGACATGAGATTACAGTTATAGTTCGGATGATGTCGCAATTAACCGCAGAGACGCGATCATTGTGGGCAACAACAACAGCATCCGATCTTCTTCTTTTTCTTCTTCTTCTTTCTTGTTCCCCCAGAATATGGGACTATCCATGGAAGTTGAATGTTGAATGAAGTCCAAGGCTGCGGCGAGGGCTTTTTGGATATTTATTCGTACTTAATGCGGAGATCGGCGAAGAGGAAAGGGGAACTCGGATGCTGATTGGCTGGGCTATCTTTGGACCGGAATATAGTTACCCCAGTGCCGAAAAGAGCCGATGCTTATATAAGCACTGAAGATCTTGGCGTTTAACAGACCCAAAGGAGGAAGACAAGTTAAGAACTGAACAGAAGAACAGAACAGAACAGAACTGTAGGCGGGACAGACCGAGTCATGCAACCAAGATGATCCAACTAAAGGTATGGCCTCTTCTATTACGAGTAGAGAGAGAGAGAGAGAGAGAGAGAGCTACGTCCCACTAACACATTCTACCTCTTTTACCCAGACGATGCTTCACTGCATCGACAACTCCGGCGCCGCCATCGTCGAATGTGCCAGCGTCCTGAAAATGAAACGAGCAGCTACAATCGGTGAGTATGCGGCGCGATATATATATCTATATCCCTCCCCCTCCCTCCATAATACGCTCCAATTTTCTGATAAACTCCCAAATTCCAGGCGACCGGATCATCGTTGTCGTCAAGAAACAGCGGAATTTCGGCCCGGAGATGGGTGGTGTTAGCAGCGGCATTGCCAACAAGGTCAGACGAGGAGACGTCCGACATGCCGTCGTGGTGAGAGCGAGAAAAGTACAGAGGTCCGATGGCAGCTGGGTCAAGTTTGACGATAACGCTTGCGTTCTTATTAATAAGTCGGGGGATCCGATCGGGACGAGATTAAACGGTTAGTCGATGATCGCATAGGTTTTTTTTTTTTTTTTTTGTGATACGTATATACTGACTGACTATGTCAATAAATAGGAATTGTTGGAAAGGAGTTACAAAAGAAAGGCTGGTCGAAAATATTGTCGTTGGCACCCATGCATCTGTAAAATATTGTTGTATTTTTATATTGTATTTTTTTTTCTTTTCCTTCTCCGCTTGCTTTATCGCATTCAATCCGGATATTTAAAACATTTAAAATAAATAAAAAACCATTAAGATAATACCTCGAACACAGAGAAATATAGAGAGATAAAAAAAAGTCAATTATAGAAACAAAAAAGTATAGAATCGAACCTTCAAACGCCTAATTTCCAGCTCATCCAACCCCAACTCCGCTGAATGGGTATAAATCCAGAAATGAAAATGTAAATAAAAATGAAATGCAAGATGAAAAAATAAAAAAAGGAAACTCCCTTCCAAAATCAAGTGAACACTTTGCCGCAAGTGCAGCACACATAGTAGAGTTTCTACCAGAATAACAACGTTAGCCATATTGCAAAGAGGAAAAAAACAGGAGGGATTATATATATATTCCATACCATTCCCGTCTCCGCCGACCGTTGCTGAGACTGAAAGAACACCGCTTCGTTTTCGCCGCAGCTCGGACAAAGCTTGTTTGACCGGGGCAGCTGTGGTTTGTGCAAACCAAAAAATAAAAAGGTTTTCTCATTAGCCAAAAGTCTAGAAAGAAAACTCTTGATGGAGAAAACGTTTGGTGACTTGCAGCAAAACGGAAGGGTGCTCGAAAAAAATGAAGAAACAAATGAAAAAAAAATGAAAAATCCCTGGGTGGGGGACGGAGGAAGCCAGGGGCGCCATTATAATATAAATAGCCCCCCCGCATCCCCAAGCTCCTCAATCGATAGGTGCACAAAGAAGATAAAACACAAAAACACAATATTGGCTATTGGATTTCTTCTCCGCACAAAGTACAGAAGGGGAGACCAACCGTAGGATCAGATCCCACATCTTGAGTCACACCGGCCGTGTCGCCAACTTGGTTATTGAGCTTGTTCTGGTAGACGCAGGGTGAAGAGGCGGGCTCGCCGACATGGCAGGTTCGGCAGGTGAACATGAGGGTGTTGGTGGTGCGGTCTTCTTTTGGGTAGAGTAAGTTGGAACTAGAAGGGGGGTGCGGGGAAACGGGTTAGCATCACATCAAAGGATTTTTTGTTTTTTAATTAATCGAAGGAAAGATATTATTAGGTGGAAAGAGGGGGGGAGAAAAGCACTCACCATTCGCGGCAGAATCGGAAATGGATCTGGCTGGCACTTTGTGACTGGTCGCCACTGGAGGACATGGGAGAGGCGGACATTTTGATGAGAGTTGAGGTTTCGGAACGAACGGCGTAGGATGGGATAGGATAGGATAGAAGATGATGATGAGAATGAAGCGTAGCGTGCGGGATGGAGGAGGTTTGTATCCTTTCGTCAGTGATGAGTGTCGTGAGATGAGAATAGTTACGTTGAAGAGTGTAAGAAAGTTGAAGTCCAAGGCAGAAGAGTTCCCCAAAGTTATGTCATATGCTGGGCTAAGCCTAATTTGGTCAAAGAGCTGGATCAGCCCTATTCCATCTATCCTCCCTATTATATTTCGAACGAAACCCAGAATTAAGAATTAAGAATTGAGAATTAATGAAATATTATAATATAATAGTATAATACGGGAATTAGCATCACTATTATATTATGTCCTGGGTAATTATACAAGGTTTAAGTAAATTGTGTATTATCATTGACAAGAACCCAGAAGGCTAAAAGTTCTATATATACAACATATACCATGAGGCAGTCAGAGGACAAACGCTGTATATACACTAAGTATGATGCTTACCACAGTTTCAATACACAGGACAAGGACCGTGATAGAATAGATCCCACCAGGAGTACTGCCGTCATACTCCCTGAACGGATAGAAAAACATGTCAGCGTGTGAAGGAGGATAGCCCAATCCAATCCATATCATGGAGCCGTATGAGAGTATCCTGCGCACAAACGCAAATTGCAAGCAGGGAGAAAATCCCGACGAGAGACCTTGCAGAACCGGCTTCTCAATTTATACCCTTAATTCGGGTTTTACTTTCAACCATCCGTCCTCCAGCAAAGTCCATAGCCGTTGGTAGCTCTATCCCTCAAAACCCAGCACCATGATCCCCCATGAAATCCTTATCCTGCTGACATATGTATGTATGTACATGTACATACCTTATCCTCTTAGTTCTGGTAACTGTGGTGATAAGCTTAGATACGGCGTATGAACCTCAACAGAGAGAGAGAGAGAGAGAGAGAAAGAAAAAGAAAAAGAGTAGTCACTAACCTGCCTGCACAGAACCAGCCTCACGGAGGATGACAGACAAGAAATCTTCGTCCATTCTTTCTCAGAGTTCGGTTAATCATCGAGGGTAGTACAGAACCGTAATCTGCGGCCACTTGGTCAAATGTAGGGGGTTACGGAGTACATAGGACAAGCGCCAAGCAGCAAATCTTGGAACTTACTGCGTAGGTAGAATAACCTAACCCTACGTAGGTTAATTAATCTGGCGCGGATCTATTATCCATCATAATCAATATTAACTCCCCCCATCCCCCGCAGCTACATATATACTCAACTTCTGTTGCCACTGTTCTGAAATTCCAATTAATATTCCTGTCTTACTTTCTTATCTATATACCCCGCCCTTTCTCTCTATTCATCAAATATAACACATCATGGTAAGTTGCGCTTCCCGAGGCCCTCTTCCTTACCTACCCCTCATACCCACCACCCACATCCCATCCATACTTCCATACTTCCATACTTCCATACTTCCATACTTCCTCCAATTGACCATGCTCCCATATCCAGGCTGAATCAGGTCTCCCATCCGGCTGGGAGGTCCGCCACTCAAACTCCAAGAACCTCCCCTATTATTTCAACGCAGCAACCAAGGAATCCCGATGGGAACCCCCCATCGACACCGACACCGAGAAGCTGAAACTATACATGGCACAGCACCACAGCGGACCCGCAGACCGCTACGGAGCCGGCGGCGTCGAGGGCAAGATCCGTGCCAGCCATCTCCTCATCAAACATCGCGGCAGTCGACGGCCAAGCAGCTGGCGGGAGTCTGAGATCACGCGCTCCAAGGAGGAGGCGTTGGAGATCTTGCGCGGCCACGAGCAGCGTATCAAATCTGGGGAGACGACGCTGGGGGATATTGCTATGTCGGAGTCGGACTGTAGTAGCGCGAGGAAGAAGGGTGACCTGTTAGTTTTTTTTTCGTTTTCCATTTCCACTTCCATTTCCATTTCCATGTTCTTTTCATTTCTATTTTTATTTTTTAAAGGGTATCCTGATAACTGATGGATTTCAATTTAATTTTTACTAGGGGATTCTTCGGTCGAGGCGAAATGCAAGCTGAATTCGAAGAAGCGGCGTTTGCTCTTAAGCCGGGACAGGTTAGTGGGATTGTCGAGACGGCTTCTGGGGTTCATCTTATTGAACGGTATGTCAACCCATGCTTCCTTTTCTTTGCACATCTGAGCTACTAACCTGGTGATAGTGTTCAATGAATGAATGCATAAATTGAATGAATTGATGAAAAGAAAACTATATATACCAGAACATGATATGTTCTTTCTTGTTGTGTAACTAGTATACCAGGTCAATTGTAAAAAGGAAATTGGATCCTGCTATTGCACATCTGTGTGATTTTTTTGATACCCATCAGCTTTATCAAGTTGAGCATGTGTGTTTGGCTCTTTGACTGTACATGCACATACATGCACATGCACACACACACATATATATATTCAGTTTCTTTAGAAGAAATGCTTTCAAAAAGCAAAAATTAAAATCTTTGTTTTCTTTTTTTCTTCACTAAGGGCTCATCACCTTCTTTTCATGCTATCCTATCAGCATCAGCATACCCTTTTTCCTTTCTTCAAACTCTACTCTCCACGTCGTCTTCCACCCCCGGGTTCTAAGGGGTTGGCAACGGCAATTATCTTTTTAATTGAAGAGGGGGAAAAAACGCCGATAGAGGGAACTATATGAATCTTCCAACACGAGGATGTCTGATTCTTCCCCCGAGCAAGTACGTGGGACCTCACAGATTTCCTGGTCTGATTGGGATGAGTTGCCTGATAGACTAGACATTGAATTTCCGCCAGATGTAAGGCTTTAATCTCCCAGACCCTGCTAATATACCCCTGGGGGTATCATGTACATGTACATGTACAAATCGATATCTGATATTCTTTCTCTCTCTCAAGAAGTTCAATTTACCAGGTACTACATCCCCGAACACGCGTCACGATGAGCAGCATCTCGAGACTGGTGGATGTCGCAATAGTAGACTCGCTGAAGGAGTGCAATTTCTGTCGAACGAGAGCCCTGTTATGGGGGGTCACCATGTCAACAAATTTATTTCTTTTCCTTTCACTACTGCGTATACATCTATGGCCCACGCCCAAGTCAATCGAGGAACAGCAACAGAAACCCGTGCGTTGGATGGAAACCCCTTTGGCAAGCCCTTTGCATTCCAACCTGGATCTAGTAATGTTCATACCAATCTAATTGATCCCCAGATCCTTGGAATCAGCACTGGCTCGCCCCAACCCCGTCGTGCAAGAGTTCCTCGCTTCAACAACAACAACAACAACAACAACGCACCCCATAATAATACCATGTCAACAGCGCGAGACGAAATAATCCCTGCGACCAGCAGTTTCTCAAGTACCACAAGCTACGAAAGCACCAGTTCGAGCATCTTCTTCAACGCGACGAGCTCCTCCTATCCTACCCCGTCTTCAAACACTACCCACACCTTCCAATCCGCCCCGGGACAGAACAACAGGCAACCTGGAAACACCCTGCTGCCCCCCGCAGAACTGGACGTGGCCAGCCAGCAACCACTGCACCAACTGTCGCAAATAGTCAAATCCCACATCCCCGCCCAGACAGAGCGCTTCCTCTCCTCCATCGAGTTGCTATCCATCCAGACCCGCGGCTCGATGCTGCTGCTCCGCAGACAGCACGCGCTAGCGTTCACCATCTACTGCAACTGCCTGGGAATGGAGCAAAGCATCCGAACGAGATTGTGGGACGAGTATCTCAACAACATGCGTTTCCACTGCATTAACATCAGGGACGGCCTGATCGTCTCGCTCAAGGCCATCTGCTGGAGCTTCGCGGAGTGGATGGGTATCTATAAGAATGATTTGCCGTGCGTTGTCGTGTTGCGCGCAAGTGGTGCCTTAAAGCAAGCCAATGAGTTGAAGGCGGCTATTGATCATTTCGTCTACCCGACTTGGGAGGATATGGTGGCTAAGTGGGTGGCTAAGGAACAGCCGGTTAATATCTCTGGTCTCACGCTCAGTCAGCTCGTCGGCGATTTGGCGGGTGGTGGTGTGATTCATAATCGCTGAATGGAGACTGACGGGTATATTCTAACTTTATTCCCCTGTTTTTTTCTCTTTTGTTTCGTTTCTCATTGATCCCTTCTATGCAGACGCTGATATTTCCCTCGTGGATTGCTAGGTTTCAAACGGCAACCGCGATCTCACTTTGCTCACGTCAATCAATTACAGAAAGATTTGAGTTTGCTTTGAAATGGAAGGAGGGTGAACTTTGGTGTCTTAGATATACCATTTTGCATGTTTTGTTCCTCATCCTCAATGTATACATATCACTGATTAAGAATGTGTATTGCGAATATGGAATACCTACTTGAGTGACTGTCGAGATGAGTCTTTTTTTCTTCTTTTTTCTGAGCTTTGTTATTTGCCTCTTTCCGCGACCTTTTCTGCGACTCTTGATGTGCTTTCGAGGTTTCATATCCACGCACATCAACGTGCATTTGAATATACCAACCACTGGTATATATGGGTCTTACTGCTGTCTTTTTCTACTGTCAGGCTTCAAAAGTGAAAGAAACTGCGTCTAGAATAACTATGTCTCTAATTTCTTGCTTCTGAACATGATATCTCCTATGGTAACCCCCTATTATTGTGTTTTTGTTCAAGGTATTCCTAATATTTTGACTTTGCCCCTTTTTTTCAGTAGATGCCGTTTCTTCTACGACCCTTGTGTTATTACTTTATGCGCGCGGGGTACTGCTTCACATTCACCATCTACTAAGCCTAGAAACGCCTCGAAGCTCGCAACGTAAATCTCTCTTATTGCGATTCTGTATAACACCAGGCTACAGCTCTTTACTTCCCACTTTATGAAAACAAAAAACAAACAAAAAAGAGAGATATCTCAAACTTTACATCTCCAAGGTATATATAATATCTGTCTCTCTTTTAATAAGCTTTCAACGCAGCCAATACTTCCTCACATACGACTGACATCTACCCCCTTTATCTAGCCATCCGCTCATCCACCATGATAGAGCCTCTCGAATCCTGCGACTTCGTTAAAGAAAGGCTCAAACCCCCTTCTCACCTACTCCTCATAGCACCCGCCCAATTCTCCCAAGCCATCCAAGAAGTACTCCTGACAGCAGGTAAAAGCTTCGAACAATTCCGCCGCCTGCAACGCATCTACGCCAACCGCCATTATTACACCTGCTCTAAAAGAAACCCCAAGCACTTCAAAGAGAACACAGACTCCATTGCCCGCCTCAGCAAATGGAAGGCACAGTACCCTACAACCCACGACCCAAACTTACTTCCAACAGCAAAAGTACCCCGCTACGCGGTCAATTTGCACCTGGACCACGGCGCGTATGAAAGATTCATGGCCATTTTTGAAGAGATGAAGCATGAGTTTTTGATCGGGCCGTATCTGGCTTGGTGTAATGCGAAGAGGATTTTGGATCATTTGATGGCTAGTGCATTTACGCTGCTACCTCGACCGGAGGAGTTGATGATTCAGAGTTGGTGGGATGGGTTTGTTGGAGAGATGGCACCGTGGGAGGAGATGTTGGAGAAGCTCCGGTTGCCGCCGTGGGAAACTGTGTTGGAGGATGTCGAGAGGGTTGTTGAGGAGGTTGTGGATTTGGAGGGGGAGTGGGAACGGGTTTGTTGATATTTGGTTTTTTTCTCCTTAATTATGGAAGCAGGTTTGTTTTTTTTCCCTTCCTCCTCTTTTGAAGATCGTTAACATTCTTTTTTAAATTGAGATATACTGTGCACCATAGCTAACGGCTGACCTTTGATAGACATGGACATGGGGTTTTAAAGGTGCATTTCGGTTGGGATACTCGTTAGGCAACAGCAGGGAACTGGATACCATGTTGAGGTTTTTCAAGGTCATAGGAGTGTCATTCTTTGAATTCTTTTTGGCGTAATAGAGAATAACAATACATCAATCGGGGTTTCGGTAGGGGGAGAGCGTGTTTGCATATTATATTGCAGGTGTCTATTGTTGTCTAGTGTAGGTAGTGTTGCTTCACAAAGGGATTGATTGCTATATAGCCATGAATACAATTATGTGGCCATTTGCTTTGTGGCTCGCCAGCCTGACCCTTTTTCCTCTTTCGAAATATATGTTTTATCGGATTTCTGTTTTATAGTAATTAATGTATAGTGCTTGAACTTGTGTTTTTTGGTCGGATCGATGATTGCGGAATAGTGGTTGTAGTTCATTAAGTTTTAAGGGGTTGGTGGCGTAACCGACCTGACAATGTAAATCATGCTAGATCGTCATAACTGGGAGATATTTCACAGTAGTTATCCAACTGCTTTTCCTTCATTGCTTCGTTGTGCTGGGGAGAATATTTTGTGTCTGTTCAGAGATCTTCAAGCAGTTGTTATATGGCTCTACAGATGCACCTGAGCAAAACAAGCCATATTTCACTTCATTTCGCACGCACACACACACACACACATTCTCTTTCTCTCCCCCTTTCAGATTCAAAATGACCTAAAACATTACATGAACATATTGCCATGCCCAATCCTTCAAAAACCGATTCTTGTATTTTCCTCTCCTGGAATAAAATAGAACAGATGGAACAAAAAAAACGTTGTTACATATGCCTGTGCACTCATGATAGAAGTTCCTTTCGACGAAAAAGAAGAGGGGGGGGGAAAAGAGGTGGGTGGAGAGTCTCAAGATTCGACAGACATATCCCAATACATACCAACCAAGGACAAAGATATTGTAGGAAAAGGAGATAAAAGCTCAAAACTAAAAATGAAATAAAAAGATTATCCTAACCAGTGCCGCTAACGCTCGTATTAAGTCTCTCTAATCTCGACGTAATTGCATCGATTACGGCGGATCTGACAATGAGTTTCGTAGTTAGTCAAGGATGCTACAGGCGGTGAACTAGCGGAGTGCTGAGAGGGCAAAGGTAGTTAAACTCACTCTCTTTCTACCATGTTCATGGCATCTGCAATTTTGGCCCGTTGTAACCGCTGTGGGATCTTGGGTTGATGGCTGCTGGGGGTACCTGGCGTTGACGGTACATGGGTTGTGGTCGTTGTTTCTTCAGAAATGTGAGATACTTCTGCGAGGAGGCTTTTGGCGAGAGATTGGGCCTTGATTGTCGATCAGTTAGTATGCCGGTTCGTTCAATCAATAGGTTAACTAGCTGCGAGAACCAGAGAAACAGAGAAAGAAAAGAGGGATGGGACAAATAATAGATCTTACAGTTTGCATCCTACGAGCCAATTCGCCAGCCTTATCCGTATTGCCTTCCTCTTCCTCCGCCTCCGCTTCGCCAAGGAAAACAGAGAGCCTATCCACCTCACTAATCCAGCCCTTTTCCTTCTCGCTCATCGGCCGACCACCCGTCTTAGCTATCTTATTTCGAATATTATTGTACCGATCCACCAGCTGCTTTTGCCGGGATTCTGCCGCTGCCATTCTTGAATTTAGGGGTTGCTCCTCGTTTCCATTGCGTGTTTCCTCACTCTGATCTTGTCCAATACCATCAGATATGTTGTTGATCCGCTCCGCGATCTCTGCGAGTTGGCTTAATTGGTCCTGCATTTCGCCCTGTAACCGTTCGCACCGGCGGAAAAGATCGGAGGCGGCTCGCTCTAGGGAGCTGGTGTGGGCGCTTAGAATTCTGTGGGCGGCGGTTATGAGGTCTAATGTTGACGGTGAGAGCCGGACAGGCTCCTTGAGAGTATGTCTATGGCCATGCGGAACGACATCTTCAATAAAGGAGGCCAGTGGTGGTAGGGAATAGAACGCTGAGGCTGGTTGGTACGCTGAACGACGGGGAGCGACAAGTGATGGCTGCTGGGTGGCGTCGGCTTCGAAGGAAGAGAGCTCGCTCGTTAATGAGAATGGGTCATAGGATGGTGAATCGAGAGCCACGGCATGGACACGGGATGTGGAGTTTGTCAGTAATAGGTAACCTAGGTCGTAGTCGTAAAGAACTAGGCAGCTTGGAAGATGCTCCGGTTGTGATGTATTGGCAGTAGTCATGGATTCCTGGTTAGTGGCTTGAACGATTTGTTCCCGTAGAGCCATTGATCCATCGCAGAGAACCTTGATGCGAAATCCCGAACCGGCCGGGTCGGGTGACTGGAGCTCTGCTTCGAGTCTTTCGGCCCAAGATGAGAGTGAGAGGAAAGTAACATTGTTTGCTGAGGTGATGAAGAAGTTATATCGAGAGTGGACGTCCTCGGTGAACAGTGGCCAGGAGTTTGGAGTTTGATATTTCTCCCTAACCGTCTCCAAAGACTCCAGTAATAGCAACTCGGATGGATAAGACACCGGAGTTTTAAAGGCCCCCTTATTTGTCTTGGGAAGCCATTGACCTTCAACCCCATCCAGCTCAAGACAAATGTGAACCCTACCAGTTGTGGTAGCAAGGCATATTACTGTTGCTGACACGCCCTCCTGAGGGCTCTCTTCGAGTGGATAGCCATCTTCTCCTGACATCAAATCTTCGACATCAGCCTTGGCTGCGATAACCAAAATATCAGTGAGGTCCAATTCATCTACTTCCTCGCCGAGCTCAAACTGAAACGGGCCTTGTAGCCTTGGTACGGCACTAGGATTTGCCGGACGAGCACGAACTTCAACCATTGACGAAAGCCCAGTGTCTTCAGGAAGGGGTAGAGGTTCTTGGCTGTCAATCTCTGTCAGCCAGTCATACTGCTGTTGGATGGCCGTCTGCTCGTCATCAAATTCAGACGGATCACCCTGAACACTAGCAAATTTATGAATAATAGAGGTCGTCAAAGCCGGTATCGTAATCGAGGGGACTTGCCACTTTGACGGTAGCAGCGGACATAACGCATATATATCTCCTGGTCGCATTGCAACCCACAGAGTCATTGGCGCCCACGCATCTTCATCCTCATAGCCATGGCCTCCAAAGCAAGCTGAGGCAACCTCCATATCGAATAAATCGGCTGAAAATCCTTTGTTTTGCCCAAATCCAGATGGCGCAAAGTCCTCGTCCATCGACGTCCCGTCTGCCAGCTTTTTTAGATCAACGGCTACTGTTGGCCTGTCAAATGACCAATGGTTATTCCTGTCAATCTCCCATACGCGCACCGCTGCATCTTGAGTGACCGTAATGAGGCAGCCGCCTTGGTTGTCGCATATTCCTAACGGGTGCCACAGAGCAGTTACTACGGGGGACTCGGGAATAACATGTGTCGTAGGGCCTAGTTGAAACGTCTTAGGTCTGAGCGGCGAGTAATCGGGACCTGAGAGATGGGAAGAATCCGGTAAGACTGCGATGTGGACGGTATGAGGGGTGATGATGGCAAGGAAATTTCCATTTGGAGAGGGGACCAGTTGTGTTATCTGACCGTACACTGGTACGGTAAGAACCTGAAGGGAAAAAATTAGCTAGAATCTTTAACGGTAATGCGCTTCTTCATTGATCGAATTGCCTTACTCTGTAGAAAGACGGCTCCTTGTCTGCAGGATGTCCGCCGGCGCTCCCGTCATCTTGCGGCGGGCTCCTCTCTCTCTCCCTCTCCCGTCCCCGCCCTGTCTCCTTTCTCTTCTGCCGCACTTCAGCTTGCCATTCATCCTTCAAAGTAGAAAGATTAGACCACCGAATCTGGTTATCTACGACCACGAAGACCTCCGTTCCTCTTCGCGCCAGAGCCCGCTTGGGTCCGATGTAAGGCTGCTCGCGCGTGTCACCGGCACCTTTGCCTTTCGCAATGCGATTTGCTTGTGATGAGTGTTCTGACCTGGAACTTAAAAAGAATGTAGCTCCTGGAGACGGCCTAGAAAGCCAGGGAGGAGAGTAGTCGATGACCTTCGGCATGGCTGCTGGGGCGCTGTAGCTTTCGCGGTTCGTATATATAGGGAAACTTGGTGCGGTAGAGATCGGCTCCACAAAGGTATATTTTGTTTAGAAGGTAGGCAAGTTGTTATAGGATGGAGTAAACAGCCCTTAGCATGGGGACAAAGGAGAAAATAAGTGTTCCCCAGCCCCTGTTGTTGCTCTTTACCCTTGTTTGTAGCGCCCAAAGCTGTAAATATTCAACTTGGCCCCTAGCATGGCATGAAGATAAATTTTGGCGTGGAGCGAAGGGAGGCGCCAAGCCATGAGCTCTGCCATCGATCAATCAATCAATCAATCTTCAACAACAACATCATCATCATCATAATATACCGTCATAACCACCCTTTTTACAGCAACTACATAAATATAACTACTCAGGCACCATGCGGCCTACGATTGAAAGGTTGGATAAACCAAGCGCATACTATTTGTCAAAGGTATGTCAATGTGTATTCCTTACCCTGGGTTGGATTGTTTTGCTGATCAAAACCTCTCCGCTCTAGCAGAATAAACGGAGGAAGTTTGGTGACAGAGATGGACCTCAAGAAGAACCTGTTGACCCTCTGAAGGATGCTACTACACTCTATGTCGGGAACCTGTATGTCTACACTGCGCCTGGTGGGAGCCACGTTAGGTGGACAGTTGATTAACACACCATGCAACCAGTTCATTTTATACGACGGAGGAGCAGATACACGAACTCTTCGCAAAGTATGTGGGATATGTATTTTCAGCGTCGATGAGACACCCCCTTTCTTTAGATTATTAACAATGCGAATTATAGATGTGGAGAGATCAAACGACTTGTCATGGGTCTCGATCGGTTTGCGAAAACACCCTGCGGCTTTTGCTTTGTTGAGTACTATACTCATCAAGACGCGCTCGACTGCATGAAGTATATTGGAGGAACGAAACTGGATGAGCGCATAATTCGGACTGATCTGGACCCTGGATTCCAGGAGGGTAGACAATACGGGTACGTTGGATGCAGAAGAAGTCATTGGAATTGACGTTAGGCTAACTGGTTTTTTTTCACAGACGGGGTAAATCTGGTGGCCAGGTTCGGGATGAATATAGAGATGAATATGATCCAGGACGTGGTGGTTACGGTCGGGCGATTGCTGATGAGCGAAAGAAGGAAGAAGAGGAGTACGGGAAAGGTAGATAAGCTAATTTTGAGCTGGGTAGGATTGTTAGGCGCAAGAGAGGCGTTTTTTCTTTCATTCATTTTAATGAGATCATTATTCTACATACACAATGGGAAGGCTGTTTCTTCTATCAAATATTCAAACGGGCCCATGAAAAGGAAAACAATACTCAGCATAGGGGATATCTTGTTCGTTCTTGAATTTGCCATCATCGCAATGCGAAGGTTGTTATTGTTGGGAGGCCCGCGATTTCAACACCGCTTCCTCGACCTGCTGCAACCACCAGGCATGGATTCTGGGGTCATCTGTCAATTCGGGATGGAAGCTCGTGCCGAAAACATTGCCCTGCTTCACAGCAACAATATCTCCAACCTCCGTCTCAGCATTGATATCTACACCCGTCCCAGCAAGCCTAGCTGTTCTGCCCGGTAGTTTCGCCAGCACATCGACATGATCGCTCATCGCTTTCCGCGCCACCGGATCCCTCGTGTGCCGTGATGGCGCAACTATCGTTCCCTCCCTCTTCTGCTCCTCGACCTGAATATCATCCGCGAACGGAAGTAGCTTCTCCACCACGGGAGCTCGGATAAATACACCCATGAAGGGCGCAGCTTGATCGGAACTGCCGCCCTTCTGGCGCAGTTCGGACAAGAAGGGCAAATTCAACGGCGCCTGAAAGCTCTCAGTCTGCCTGCCGAAATGGTTCCTATTTACGCGCACATCAAGACCTCCAATGAGTTCCTGACCACCTTTCTTTGTCCGATTTGCCGACTCGGCGAGTAAAATTAACCCGGCGCATGTTCCCCAGGTTGGTCGGCGACGGAGTCTATCAAAAACACCATCCCAATGTGAGCCCGTTGTGACCTGGTTTAAGAACGGCCAATGACTTGAGTTAAACTTACTTAACAAAATCCCTCAACGGCTCGAGTAATTGTGACCGAGCAGCAACCAGGGAGATAGCAGTGCTTTCGCCGCCAGGAATAATTAAGCCGTCGCAGCTTTGGAGTTCCGCCGCTGTGCGAACTTCAATAAACTTCCACTTTTGAGGTTCGCTCGGTGACAGGGTTGCTACGGCTTTATGTAGAAGTTTTAAATGTTCGTAGAAAGCGCCTTGGAGGGCCAAAACTCCCACAGTAATTTCCATCGCATAAGTGAGTGAGTTGGCTGAGTTGGTTGGGTCAACATTCTGGATCTCCGAGACTTCTCTTGCCAGGCGATGATTATATGACTGACTGACTTGACTGTATTGTCTTGTATTGTATTGTATCGGGTGTTTTTGTCGAATCAGATAAGATCACGTGGTAGTGTACAATAGATCTGATTAGATATGCCAAGATTCGTTATCAATCTCCGAATATCAACATCGACATCGACACAAAACCACACACCATACAACTACGGCTTATTTCTAGCAACTTTTTTAATGATACCCGTTGTTTGGAATATATCTGTCCGTCTGCTTCCTACAATTTTGTGAAATTTGCTTTCCCTGATGTCTATGAATCTGATTATGTTCTGATATTTGCATTGCCGCATTTGGGTTTTGCGCTGGTGGAGTTCTTAAAAATATCCCGATAAAATATCCTTTTTATGCATATATATATATATATGATTACATATATTAATTTCTCTCTATGAGCATGACTTCGTTGCCATCCCCATCTCTTTCCTCTCCCCCAACCCTAACAAGATGGTACATTGACACCAGGCCCCTAACGGCCACAACCCAATCCCTCCCCCTCCTCTCCACCCTCCAAGAATCCGACCAAACAACTGTAAAAGCCTTCTACCACCTCTCAGACCGCCACATGTCCCTTGCCTCCTATTTATTGAAATACCTCTTCATTCACCGCACATGTCGTGTCCCCTGGAATCAAATTATCATCAGCCGCACGCCAGCCCCTCATAAAAGGCCTTGCTACATCCCCCCACAGCAGCCACAGCCGCAGCAATCTGAGGGTGATAATAAAAACCCTAAGCCGCTGATTCCTATCCCAAACATCGAATTCAATGTCAGCCACCAAGCCTCCCTCGTCGCATTGGCAGGATGCATTAGCCCTGCACAACTAAGAGCGGAGGAGATGTCCTCCACTCAACCCCGCGCTGCCATGAGCGCACCCAACAACAATAATAACAACAACTCCTGCCCCCCGCAAATCGGAATAGACATAACTTGCACCGATGACCCGGCCCGTCGCAACCGCGGCCCGCCAAAGACAGAAGCAGAACTACACGCCTTCATCGATATCTTCTCCGAGGTCTTTTCGCAAAATGAACTGAATGCCATGAAGGCAGATCCCAGGAGCAGCTGTAGCGGAGGCGGCAGCAGCAACAGTAGTAGCTCAATGACGATGACTGCGAGCCTACAAGACTCCATAACCCACCGCACCCGTCTCTTCTACACCTACTGGGCCCTAAAGGAAGCCTATATAAAAATGACCGGCGAAGCGCTGCTGGCCCCCTGGCTACGCGATCTGGAATTTATAAATGTAACCGTCCCGACGCCACCGCCTTTATCTCCATATCCACCTGCGCCCTCACTGTGGGGGGTACCCGAGACGGGAGTCAGGGCTATGCTGTATGGACGGGAAGTGCCAGAGGTGCGCTTGGAGGTTGTGGCGTTTGGGAATGACTATGTTTTTGCGACGGCGGCTAGGGGGAGTGGGTTTGGGAATTCTGTGGGCGAAGAAGGGGAGATGGAAGGGGAAGGGAGGGTGCGATGGGATGAGTTTCGCTTGGTGGATATTGAGAGGGATGTTGGGCCGTGTGCGAGGGGGGAGTGTGGGTGTCTGGATTAGGGGGGATCATCTGGTTTAAGTTTGGATTCTGCATTTTTGCTTTGGTTATGCATGTGCTGATGAATGAAGGATTGCACTTGGTTATTTATTTGCGACGATTTATGATATTTTCCCCCCCTTGAATGATTTGACAAGCGTTATATATATAGATAGATACTTCCGGGACAAAAATTAAGATTACTTTCATCAGCGTGTCAAGCAAAACCCGATTTGATTTTGCAGCCATGTCTACTGGCCGCAACAAATCGAATATTGCCTATTTATATTATTTACTTGTTTGTTTAAAATAGAAATTCAAGTAAGAAGTCTATGTATCTGAATTATCTATCCATCCGTCTATCATTATAATAATAAAGTATGTACATACAGATCGAAGGGCAGACTGGAAGTGAAATCGCTAGCTGCTCACAAGGATGAAAGAAAGGGACGAAAAAAGGGATAAGGCAAGAAACGTAGAAAATCAAAAAACAAGGAGAAGCAGAAGAAAACTCCCGAACGCGCTGGAAATGCATAATATATATGGAGCCCATAGGAAAGACCAGGCGCATCAAGATGAAGAGAAGAAAAGGATGAACGAGGGGGGAACAGGGAGAACCGGAAAAGGGCAAGGAAAAAGAAAACCACTCCCCGAAGCTAAATAAACAAAGTAAGTGACAAGTATAAGCGCACACGTTAATCGGAGGCTAGCATTAGAGGAGGCCAAATATTTTAAATGGTGTAAAGTAGTGCAAGAACGGGGGTAAGGTAAGCGGTATGTAGACATGAATGGGATAGGAGAAAAGGAGGGCGAAATGACGGAGGATAAAGAAGAAAAAAGCCCTTTCTATGTTCCCCTGCTCAACAATTGGAAAGTACCAGGGTTGCCACTCTTTTTGCGTCCAGTTGAGAGTATTCCTTGCTTGCTAGCTGTAGCCCTTGCGTTCAATTCCTCTCTTGTAAAGAGGACGGCGTCATCAGAGGAAAAAGGGGGGGGGGGGGGGGGAACTCCTAACTCCGCCACGTAATGAATCCCCTTTTGTGTATATGCCGTTTTTCTGTCGTAATAGAAATGGAAAAGCAAAACTCCACCCTTTTTCATCTTGCGATATGCCAGTATCAATGAAACCCTTATGTTGTGTCAATATGAGCG
This sequence comes from [Emmonsia] crescens, assembly GCA_002572855.1. NCBI lineage: Eukaryota > Fungi > Ascomycota > Eurotiomycetes > Onygenales > Ajellomycetaceae > Emergomyces > [Emmonsia] crescens. The sequence continues at coordinate 56,873 of PDND01000011.1, read as the reverse complement.
AGAGGCGTTTCTAGCTTTTCGTTTCTGCTCAACATCTATCAAGACCATCCCGGCGTAGTATATAGGTCGTATCTCGTTGGCTTTCTTTTCTTCTATTTTATTGGGTTGCTTCAAGTCTCAATGGCGGTAGAGGAGGCATGGGGAGTCATTACGATGCGGCTCGTAGAGGAGGAGGCTTCGTCCACATTACGGGATTCTCTCGTCTTGTACATCTCCTGGATAACCTCCAGCATTGATTCCCGCGTCTTCTTCGTCAGTTCGTCGACATCGCTGGGTTGTAGATTCTTCGTGCTGAGTGGTGGGAGAACTGAAGTTGTGGGAAGTACGTTAGCCAATTTACTCCCATCTCAACGGATCAAGCATGAATGCTTTCCTCCAAATTTTTTATTTTGAATAAAGAAAAAGGTAATTGAGCAACAAAAACAAGAGAAACAAAAGGGGAGATAATACACACCTTTAACCCGAATCGCCCCAGCTTCAAACCGCAACTTCTTCACATCCAATAAATGCGCATAATTCTCCACCACAAGAGGAACAATATCCACACCAGCCTTAACCGCCAAATGAAACGCTCCCTTTTTGAACGGCAACAACACAGGCTCCGCAGAGTAACTCCTCGTCCCCTCGGGGAAAATAAACACACTCTGCTTCTCCCTCTGCATCTGCTCCGCCGCACCGTCAAACGCCTTCACGGCCGTCTCCCGGTTCGCCCGGTCAATAAACACCGTGCCGGATAGGGTCATGAACCATCCCAACACAGGCACCCGCGACAGCGACTTCTTCGCCGTCACGCTGCAGTAGGGTGGGAATATCGTCCCGAGCAATAGTACATCTAGCTCCGTCTGGTGGTTCGAGATGAATACCGCCGGGCGCGTGGTGAGGTGTTCGGCGCCGGAGATGATCTCGAAATGCGAACCCGTGCACAGTCTCATGGCCCATTTGAAGCTGCGCCCGGCGGTCCACTGCGACAACCCACCGTAGCCGAATAGGCGCAGGACAATGGAGGTGACGACGCCGTAGGAGGCGCAGGCGATGAGGCAGGCGTAGGAGGCCAGGCAGCGGGCGAAGAAGCCGGCGCGCGGGACTTTGAGGGAGAGGCCGAAGAGGGAGACGGTTATGGCGAGGTAGGAGGTTAGGCCCGTTAGGAGGTAGGAGAGGATTGCCATTGTTTTCTGTCGGCCTCTTTTTTTTTTTTTCTCTTTCTTGCTTTTGGAGAGGGGAGTGGAGTTTAGAGGTGTTGAATGGCGGGGAGTGGGACGGAGGAGGTTATACAAGTTTGTTGGTCCTGACTTTTTTGGTGGGGAGGAGAGTAATTTTTCTTTCTTTTTTCTTTCTGCGGCGCAATTAGAAAGAAGGGTTGTTGGGGCTGGCCAAAACTAAAACTAACTGACTTATATGGTGAACGGGTGGAGCCCGGAGCTATTCTTGCAGATGACAGCTTATTTACATGCGAATTAAAAGAAAATAAATGAAGAGAAATATAAACAATAGAATATTTAGAACTTGTGATTCTTCTGTCTAACTCGGCGTCATACCCACAGATCAGATGGATGTTGCAGACGACCAGATGTAGATGTTGAAAAAGCATATTTAAATGCATGATTTAGTTAATTACCTAGTGTTGATTTTTACCTTTCCGGGTTCCCCAACATTCAAGCAGAAAGCCGGGAATTCTACCGCAAGTGATAGTATGTATGTTAGGTCGCTCGCATTTTATTGCAACCCAGGAGATAGGATAACAACAGCAAAGGAATTGAAAAAATAGTCATAATAATGATAAATGATAATAAGAATAAACCCCGTATCCACGGGGTAATAGTTATTCGTATTCAAAGGTCGCTCGCTTGCTCGCTCGCCAGACTGCGCCAGACGACGATAGGTCAAATCCATAGTGTTAAAGATTGAGGTCTGCCATTTCCCACATTCCCATCCCATCCCATCCAAATTATTCCCTTTTTCTTTCGGAAATCTCCCGTCGAAAGTATACATCTGCGCAAGTTTGTATCCAGAACTCAAAGAGTTAAAAAGAAAGAAAGGGAAGAAAGAAAAGAAAGAAAGAAAAGCAAAAAACAAAACAATAAAACCCATATCCAGAAAAACGCCTGTATGTCATGCTCATGTTCGTGCTCATGTTCATGTTCATGCCCGTCGTGCCATTTAAAAAACCAAACACCAAACCGAATGCCCAGAACAGAAAAATGGGCTGACGCTTTTTTATAAAACAACAGCAGCAGCAACAGCCGCCAGAAATATCTCGCTAAACTAAAGAGACAACTTAGTTGGAGAGAAGTGATAGGTGGGAAGAGTGAAAGGAGTAGGTAGGTGTGTGAGAGCATAAGTGCTCAAGAGTCACCCGACGGGGCGAAATCGAGGTGTTAACAAAGTAGAGATATCTACAGGGGCAAAAAAAAACAAGACACTCAAGCAAAAAGCGTTTTGAATCATCCCATATCCTCGTCATCGTCCTCAGGATTCTCTAACGATTCCATCGCATCTTTAATAAACTGAGCAGCCTGTATTTCGAATTTTGTCAGCGCATATCACAGAAAGGCAGACCAAGTCTAGAAAATTGGAAGAAAAAAAGAGAGAGACATACCTTTGGATCCAGATTCAAGGCCGTCGTGAAATGCTTGATCGCATTGGCCTTGTCATGGAGCATTTTATACAGTTTCCCCAACAGGTAATGTACATTTGGCTCATCAGGTGCAAGATCCTTCAAGATCTTAAGTTCGACATGTGCAAGTTTGAGCTCATTAAGCTTCATTAAAACCCGAGCTTTGCGCAGTCGAGCGAGAACTGACTGTGGCGCAAGCGTGCAGGCTCGGCCGTACTGATGCAAGGCAGCCTTTTGATTACCCATCCTCTCCAGAACCAGACCAATACACCAGACCAATACCGCATTGGTCGGATTGATGTTGGACGCCGTTCGGTAGTGCTGTTCCGCAAACTTATATTTGCCCATTTTCTCATAAACTTTGCCGATGCCATACCACGCATTGTAATGTCTGCTGTCAGCGCTGATTCCGTGTCGGTAGGCGTCCAACGCCTTATCATACTCTTCATTAGAAACATATTCATGGCCCTGCAAGGTAAAAGCGTAAGCGAAGGTGTGATCCAATTGCGTTGCCCGTTTGAAGCACTTGAGCGCCTGGTCATGGTCGGATTGTAGGGAGAAGGAGTTGCCGATGGCACACCAAGCCTGTGGCGATAGTCGGTCAATCTCCATCAATTCGTGCGCCAGATATGCTAATTCTACTTCATTCTTCAAATGCCATAAAACGGTTGAGTAAACTTCCATATCCTCCAACCTTGACGGCGCGATGGTTTTGACTCGAATGAAATATTTCTCAGCTTCGGCATACAATCCTTGCTCGTAATATGCGCGGCCAATCTGCGACAAAACCCAAGGTGTTTCCCGCTGGCTTTGGGGGAGCGTGTTGAATATTTGTATTGCCTCTTGGCATTTATATGTCGTAAGTGCAGAGTAACCCTCAGCAAGCTTTGCAAAAAGATCTAGGGTCCAGTTGAGAGCCTCGATGTCCTTGGATTTGTCCGGTAGGTTGTTCTTCGATTGTCCACTGACCACACCATTCGGAACAGCGGAAATAGGCACTCCTCGACCCTCTTTACCGTCAATGTCCATTCCATCTGGAGCTGGCTTTCGGTTGCCGCTCACGACCCGTCCCATAGTCGAGCCAGAAGGGTTTCGACCTTTTATACTTGTAGACTTCACCTTTTTGATCTCCCGACCTTCCCGCACCCCGAACACCCCCGAAGAGGTTGAAAATTTGCTGCTGGTTGGGCGGATCTGGTTAAACAGTCGTACACTGCGTCGCTGTGGAGCTCCTGGCTCAGGAGGTTGAGAGCTTGTCTGGTGGGCAACTTGACCGGACACCGTTCTTTTCCGCTCACCTCCAAACGCAGGTACAGTGGTTTCTCTTGAGACAATGACCGCGTTCGAATCCTCCGAGTCCACCCGGGCCTTACTTCTGGGTTTGATTGTCGCCTTCATTTTGGGTGGCGGGTCAACACCATAATCTAGACCCAGAGTCTGAATGGTTTTATTCTTTCTAGCTGGTGCGAGAGGGGGGTCCCAGGTCGGGTCACCAGAAACTACACCACTGCCACCGCCCCGAAAGTCGTCCGAATCACTTTGTGCAATGGGAGTTTCCAAGCCTTCAGGAGCTGGAGGATTGACCGAAACAACACTCACGTTGCTGCCATTTAGCTTTTCCCAAAGCGCAGAGGAACCATTTGCGGCATCAACACGAGCGCTAAACGCGGTGAACGGATCTAGGTTATGGTTGATATTTGGCTGAGCCTGCAAAGGGCCGTTTGTTTGTGTGACCTTCTCGAATACTGGAGAGCTTTCAGCTGTTGGTGACGACGGAAGCATTGCCAACATTTCCGGCGACATCTTATAGATGTTGGGGACCCGTATATTGGCACCTTTTCCAATTGGATATACTGTTAGCATTTGTTCCTCACACACACAAAATCATCCAAAAGTTCCTGTTATTATTTTTGTTTACCTGTTTGGCAAAGACCAAGAAATGCATCCCAAAGGAAAGGGTTTAGTTTTAGAGCTTCGACGTAGCAATCGACCGCTTTATGTAGATCCTGGTGGGCGTGCCACAGCTTTCCCTGTAAGCAAAGACATGCTGCAGCATCGGGGAGGTGTTGTCGACGTGTTTCGCTATGTTTATCTGCATTGAAAAATGTCGTGGTTAGTTCCCAGCATTCCATATTTCCTTTTTATAGGTCCAGACATGTTTAAATCCCAAGCATATATATATTGAGAGACATCTGCTTACTCCAGTTATTCTTAGAAGCCCACAGACCCCTACTCCTTTCCAGCGCAGTGATTCCTTCAATGTACTTTCCCAAGTCTAGACATGCTTGAGCATAGACGTATGAGCAGCCAGCATGTGTCCCCCTGGATCCAGAATTTCTGCTGTATTCCCAAGCAGCCTTCGACTGACCGCTCTGGAGGTGGCAAAGGGCGAGGAGGTAGGAGGCCTCAGACGATCGGGGTTCGAAAGCATGGAGACGGCCCGCAAGGAAGAGGGCGTTACGGATGAGGTTATTATCGAGATGGTAGTATATTAGTTGCCTTAGCTGGCTAGAGATGTGGGGGGCGGAGGGAGCCATGGCATAGGAGGGGGGATTATATTATTATTTGTTGTGATGATGTATGCTTTGGAGGGTGAGGTGGGTTGCTAGGGCGGGACCAGTTAAATGAGGTAGCGGATGTCTGATCTCAGGTATGAAGAGAAGAACAGAGGGTATGTCGTATCGAGAGAACCAAGTTTTCCCCTGAGGATAGATGAGAGTAGATGAGAGTATGTATGTGTGTGTATGTCGTTGTTGTATGTGTGTATATGTAGGTGTGGTGGTGGTGGATGAGACACTGGATGTTGCCCGATGAGGAAGTTGGGAGCCGCAAGACGAAATAAATAACACGCTTCTATATAGCTGAGGGACGATTCACCGCGGGGACAAGATAGGGCATCTTCCACTGCAATTCAATTGACGGATTCCAGGGGGATTTTTGAGTGGATTGCTGCCACGGGAGGAACGGTTATTTCCTTGTTGGTTTGGGGGGTGCATCAAATCCAGGGTGAGGTTCATGGGATGGCGCCTGGAGATAAATAAGACAACAAACAACAACCCGGCAGCTATTCTTATGGGCAGTTGTCTAGGCTGGCATATTGCTGGATCAAGAGAAGCCCAAGAGGATCGTACAGATATGATAGTTAGCGGTCCAGAGTGGCGGGTCGTGGTTAGCAGAGGCGAGATATACACAGCGAGATATGGATTGTATTTGGATTGGGATGGATGTTATGATGGCGGTCACTGGATTATTTAGCGGTGGCTGGTGGTGGCGGGCTGTGGAGGAGTACTCGTGGTTGGGTGGCAGAATAGCTGGGCTGCGAGGTACCAGTCCATTCTTATAAACATTTCTATCTACCGTGTAACTGCGGAGTACATGTATATCACAGTTTGAAAAGATAATAATGATATATTCTTGATATACGGGAAGCTTCTTCATTTTACTATTTTAAAAAATAACATCCCATAACGAATGCAGGTTGTTGAATTCTTAAGTATATAAATAATCCTCTAATTATTTAACTAAAGTTTATTCTAGGCGGGTCTTAGCCTATATCAACACAGAAACATCTACAACAAATCTTCAAATAAATACAACAAACACCTCCACAAACCCCCCTACACCCCTACACATAACTAACCCTTACTGCGGGCAAAATAAACACAAAACAAAAATGGCACAAGTAAACACACCACACCACACCTTCGCCCCCCAACCCCAAAGCTCTCAGCTACTAATAACACCCCCAACCTAGAAAGCCGCCAAAACCCTCGCGGCTCGCAACACCCGCCTCCTCAACCGCACCCACCTAACATCCCTCATCCTCCACCTCCTCTACCTCCTCCTCCACTTCTTCCTCCACCGGCCCCGCTCCCTAACACTTTACCTCCTCCTCGCAACCCCAACCCTCGCCATAGAATTCTACCTCGAGCGCCTCGGCCGCCCGCGCTACAATAACGCTGCAGCCAGCGGCGGTGGTGGTAGCACCCTGCGCTCCGCCGGCGAAGACCTCGACGCCCCGGGTTTAACAGAGTATTTTTGGGATGTGATTTATTGGACGTGGGGGTGTATGGGGGCTGTGTGTGTCTTTGGTGACCGCATGTGGTGGTTGTGGGGGCTTGTGCCATTGTATTCGGGGTGGTTGGCTTATTCAACGTTTATGGGGTTTAAGGGGGGGATGGCTGGGTTGGGTGGTGGGGTCGGGGAGGATGCTGCTGGTGGGGAGGTTGCGGAGAGTAAGAGGCAGAAGAAGATGGAGAAGAGAGGAGGGGCGCAGAGGGTTAGGTATCGGTGATATATTTCATTTTGGGGGGGGGAGAGGGTCATATATGTATAGTTACAAATTGCTTTTTTGGTATTTTGTCCCCCTTTGTTTTGATTTTTGCAAATTCTGTGGCTATGGTATTGGTTTCGCTTGTTATATATGTATATTGCTTGGTGTTTTTATTTTTGAGGTGGAAGAATTTGCTGTGTCATTTTACAATAGATGGTGCGAGAATTGGAAGTGACAAATGAAAATGAGACATCATGGATAAAGAAAATTTGCCCAACCCAAAAAGAAAAAGAAAAACGGTAAGGCCGAAAAACCGTCAACTGGTAACGATATAGCTGATCAAAGACATGAGCATGAGAATATAAAAGCAACAGCATACAAGTTAAGAGTGTAAATGCCGAGCTGTGTGGGGAATATATCAAACCAGCGGAAGGGGGTAGATATGTAAGATATGTGTATAGTACAGTACAACGGGAGATATATGAAGTATGGGGTATACAAACTGAATTGTCTTTTTTGTCGTTTCGCTCTTTTTTTTCTGTTTTTCTTCTTTTCTTTTCGTCGCTCAAAAAAACCATAAAGTTAAGAAAACATACCACTTCCTGCCTATAGGAGTAGTTTTTTTGTAACATGTCGTTAAGCGCACTTTAGTAATACATCATCCTAGAGCTCATCCCTGCTTGTCTCACGGGTATTGCTCGTTGTTAGAGAGCTAGAAGTCTCAATCGCACGGGAAGACACCGACGCAAGAGATGCGGTAGCAGCAGAGAGTGCATCGTGGAGTCTCGAGGAGGCTTCCTCGATAAGACTGCTCGCAGAGACCGGATCGATGGTAGCAGCCCCTACCGAGCTAACGGAATACAGAACTGCATCTAGGCTTGCAGATGCCAACGAGGAGACGACGCTGAATTCCGAATTGGCTTCCTCAAGAATTGGCTTGCTGGCTGGAGTACTAATACTCGTTTCTTCAGGGGGTTGTACATAGCTAGAGGCGGAGTTGATAAATATGGAATATTCATCATGGGCAAGTCCAAGGGCTTCGTAATAACGGCGGCGGGCATCGAGGATGATTTGTTGGCCGGGGAGGGCTGTTTCGTCGGTGGCGCTTGCCATTGCGCTTGCGAGGCTGAGAGAGGCACGCTTGAGGTTTTCTTGGAGCTGCGCAGAAGCACTTGAGAGGATATCGTTGTTTGCTGTTGGGCTGGGAGCAGGGCTGGAGGGGATCCCTGCGTATTCTGATGCGGCTTCGAGCCGAGATTCAAGGTTTTCACTCGCGTGTTGCAGGGAGCCTGAGTAAGCGGATTCAATGGAGGCAACAATTCCCTCATCTGCTGCCCCAGAGTCGTGAGCGCTAGCAGCTGAATGTGCAATGTCATATAGTTTCTTAGCTTGAGAAAGCGAGTCTGAATAAAGGGAACTGGCTTCGGGGGGTGGCATGGGGATGGAGGATTGCTCGGATGGTACCGTCTCCGACGGAGACACGTTCGATGATACCGATGGCAGCTGAGACGAAGACGATGTATCATCACGAGCCTGCTCAGGGTAATTAGCAGGGACTTGATTTTCATACTTTATGAATTCAGCGGCAGCCCCACCCCAAACTTTAGGCCCAGTGCTAGTATCCTCATCATCTACGACAGGCTCAGGCTCAGGTGTTGGAATGGTATTCATAACTATAACAGATGATGGCGCCTCGTGTTCGTCTGCAAAAGGCGCGCTGTTTTCGGAGTGTCCTTCGTCACTAGGTTCCGGCGCATCCTCGAGGTCGCTGATAGCTGGGTCGGTGTCGATTGAAGGATCTTCGTCAAGCGGGTTTGCCTCGCTGGGCTCATCCTCAAGAGATGACGTGGATTGATATTCAGCAGCTGGCTCTGCTTCAGCTTCATGCAAGCCCATTGCTGCTCTCTTGCTGGCACGCGCTTCAGCAGCATCACTCGTCCTCGTCTCAAAATCATCGCTGACTTCCTCTGCTTCAATTTTCCACTTGCCAACCTCCTTTAGCCTAGTAAGCTCCTTTGCCGTCCCTTCAGCAATCGCCATTCCCCTGTTGACAATATCATTTCCGAGCGCCTTTGCTTCTTCGTACGCATCATGCTGCATCCCAATTTCTCTAACTTCATCCCGCCAGCTGTGGAGCTGCTTTTTTAGCGCATTATATTTCGCCCAATCCTTGTATGTGACACCATCCATCCACGCCCACTTCATTCCAATATTCTGAAGGCCCAGGTCGCGAATTTGGTCAAGGACTTCGATGGTAGCGTCAGAAGCGGCGGCTACCTCCACATGGAGGTTACTGTTAAAGTCCGCGAGCCACTGTCGGAGCTTCTGTGCAGCTGCCCGAATAGCAAAGCCTGATGTCCTAACGGCATGGGCCAGCTGATCCTCAGCGGCTTCGCGATCTTCGAGGGTGGATTTATCAGGCAGGCCACGGACGATATCATTGATTTTCGATTTCAGGGATTCGAGCTCTTGGTTTCCCACCGTTTCCAGCTCGGATACAAGTGCCGCGCCGGACTCTTTGGCGTCAAGCACGTGGCTCTCCACAATCTTAACGACCCGTTCATCGAGATCTTCGGATCCTTTATCCGCCGCAATAGCAAACTTTTCTTGCCATGTTCTCAAATCTGTGGCTATTGTTTCACGTGCAAGGCTCACTTTATCCACTGATTGCTCAGGGGGTGGTGCAGACGTCGAAGTCGAAGTGGTAGAAGCGCTGTAATCCGATGTCTTTGGTGATACGGTAGTTGCAGACGAGGAAACGGTAGGGGTTGAAGTGGATTGTTCGGTTAAACTGCACAGACGTTAGTTAAAATACTAAGAGATGCAATTGCAACCCAGGGACAAGGGGATCCGAGGTAGCTTCGCCGAAGTGGCAAAACTCGTGGGCTTACGTTTCAGATTCTTCACCAACAGCACCAAGTTTCCGGCCTTCACGATAACTAGCAAGCTTCTCACCAATCCTAAGTAGCTGAGGCTCAACGTTCTCGCAGTAGAGTCTAGCAACTCCCGGTAGAAGCGTCTCATTAATGAATGCTGCCAGATATGACCACATCTTCTTACTGCACGGATATATTGTGTTCACCACAATATCGTACGTGGAGGAATAGGCCTTGACAATAACGGGGTTCGATTGGGTATAAAACGGTACAATATACGATTGGCACACATTATCAAAATGGGCAACTGATGTCCGATAATAGGGTGTTACGTGCGTAGCAACGCGCATGTAATGCGGCTCAATTGATGATTCGTATGTGCGGCTCAAGGAGTTTTGTAGTGAGTGGATGTGAGGTGTAACGATTTCTCCCCACTGGTTCTGAATATACGAAATACCCTTCTCAACATGGGCCGCTCCATATGCGCGGTAATTTCGTTTTGTGAAAGTAGCAGTTGGGTTGTATATCTTCTCATTGAAAGTGCGTGCATAGGGCCGCACAGTATCGACATAGGGCGCTCCGTAGGTTTCATAATACGGAGCTATATGAGGCTCGATGTGTGACCGTGCAATCAAGTACGGCTTGCAAACTCTCGGGGAGTTGCTATCTAATTCCGGCAGAGTCGATGGACAGCAGAAGAATGGCGTAAGTAGGGCATACCATATGACTAGTCTATATAATAGAAGAAAAAAGAAATCAGTATGATAGAGACCTATAGTGACCGCACACATAGGGCTTCCATGAGGAAACGTACCGTAGGACAACTGAGAGTGACCACCGTGCGAAGCTGGCAGGCCGTCTTCGATCTTCTTCTTTTTCTTCTTCTTGTTTTCGAATGTACAGTCCATTAGCCTGTTCATTTTTCATATCCCCCACACCTGCTCCATCAGCTGCCATCGCCATCCTGTGGCGTCAGATCTCCCCGCTGAATTTATCGTTGGTTCGTCGTCTCGCAGCGCTGTATCACCACATACACAAGGCAATGCGTCTAGTGCTCATATATGTCATAAAGGAAAATAATCACGGGCCACCAGCCTCGCAATAAAATTATGAGGAAGAACCAGTGAAGGTCAAGGAACACAAAAAGAATTTGTAGTTTGAGATATTATGGAGCTGAGAGGAGCAACTTGGCATGGAGCTCTGCGGACCAGTCAGCTCAGCTTCTGGGCAGATCAAAAAAACAAATACCAAAACTGTTAATCACTGGACGGCAAAACTCACTCTCAGAATATGTTAATAATTAGGTATTAGCGATAATAAGAATGCTTGCTTGCTACATCAGCATCGGCATCAGCGAGAGACAGCAGATATATATATATATAATGTATATGTGTATGTATATGTCTTTGCAACAAAGTTGGTTTCAACTCATGGGGGAAGTTGGAAGTCACATGTCAGCGTGTCAGAGAAAATACCGTCTCTTGGCGCGTTTTGAAGGCGTCTTGGCGGGTTGATGCCTGGCTGTGACGTATTGAACTGTACAGCCAGTAACGACGTAATATACCGCCGCCGGATATATGTTGTTCCGAGTGTTTGATGGCTGAGTAAGCAGTATCCCTGGCCCGGGCCCATTAAGGTTGGATTCTTTAGGATTTGGATTCTTTATACTCAGACAAACTCCCCGTCGCCACGTCGAATACCTTAGATGTTCACGGCTGTGTTAAATTATTGAGATTCTGTAACTCTTAATTACTGTGTTCTTATGTGCTACCAATCCCGCAGCTTGCAGATATCTTCTATCGTGATTCTTCGCCAAGTGACAACGAACATATCGAATACCTCCGGAGTGCGGGCATGCGGAACCCAGGAGTTTATCATAGCATGGTCATCCACCTAGTTTTCTAAGCATTCTTATTCTCGACGTACAGGGCTATGGATTTAAACCGGATTGCTGCTGGCCGGGACCGGAGGGCTGGTGCTCTACCCGATATCATGAACGACCCTGCCTTTGCCACAAACACTCCAGCCAACCGACGAAGCGTGGACGAATCTGACACTTGTCGAATATGTCGCGGCGAAGGCACCGAGGAGGAGCAGCTATTTTATCCGTGCAAATGTAGCGGGAGTATCAAGTTTGTCCACCAAGACTGTCTTATGCAGTGGCTTTCCCATTCGCAAAAGAAATACTGCGAGCTTTGCAAAACCCCGTTCAGATTTACAAAGCTTTACGACCCAAACATGCCCCAGGAGCTACCAGCTCCCGTTTTCCTGAAGGAGCTCATAATCCAGGGCGGTCGGTCATTGGTTACGTGGTTACGCTTCGTGCTGGTTGCTTTCGTGTGGTTAGGATGGCTCCCGTGGTCCATGAGAGCTATATGGCGAGGTCTGTTTTGGTTAGCTGATGGACGTTGGCCTAACCCTGAGTTCTACCACGCCTCACGTGTACCTCCGGCAAGCCAGGCGCTCGATCAGCTTGCCGCCCACGGAACGTCTCCTGCCAACTCTCTCGCATCAAACAATCTTTCTAGGTGGGTGGGAGGACATAATACTACGCCTACACTTCCACCCTTAGTCTCACCGTTTTCCTCCATGCTCAATTTCTCGGCCGGAGAGCCCTTGATATACACCATTATGAAGAAGCTCCTGTGGGGTACCTGGGCAACAACGACTTCGTCTGTCATCGAGACGACGGGTTCAAACTCGACTAATGCGACCATTGCCTCTATGCGACGGTTTCGCCAGCCATCTTGGCTTTCGGACGTCTCCTTTTTGAACAAGCTGACTCCATATTCCACCCTGAACAATATCTTAATAGATACCTTTGAGGGGCAGATAATTACTCTCTCTGTGGTCATTGCTTTTATTCTTGTATTTTTAATTAGAGAGTGGGTGGTGCAGCAGCAACCTGCGATTAATCTCGCGGAAGCAGATCGAGAGGCGGCTGCGCAGCTTATTGCCGATGCTGGAGCGGATCAACCCGCTGACCAGCAACGACCACCCCCTGTTCAGCGTGTCCACCATCAGGACGAAAACCAAGAAGCCCATCAGGAAGAAAATCAGGAAGATGTACAAGAATACGAGGACACCGGATTTCCCGATTGGGATGATCCGCAATCAAACGATATACCACCACCATCATCGGACCAACCGCAACAGCCTGATGCCACTGGTGATAGCTTTGAATCACCTAGCCAACATTGGCCTTCACAATTTGAAAACAATCCGAACCCCTTCTATGAAGTAGGCAATATTCTCGAGCACCCGTTGACAGCCGACCAAGCCAACGAGGAAATAGTGGGAAATGCTGACGGTCACGGTAATGCCCAGTGGCCTGGTCTGGACGTCTTCAAAGACCTATGGACCCGCGGTGCGAGAAATCCGACGGAAATCTTAAGGATAATCGAGGAAGAAGGACGTCAGGAAGAACTGGGTTGGGTTATCGCGGCAATGCAAAAATTGGAGCGTGTGGGCGAACAGGGATTCAAATTCGGCGAAGTATCCGAAGGAAATGTGCAAGGAAACGAGGAAGGGAGTGCTTCAGATCCACACGGTTCATTTAGTGCCTCGGTGCATCGTGACCACGACCCGCATCATTCGTCTTCTGAGAGTGTTAAATCCACTGAAGAGGCACCACAGGAAAACCAGGGCGGACCTGAGCGGGCATTTACCGTGAGGTTTGGAAATCCGACAGCGAACTCAGGTATACCTACAGAATCCTTTTCGCCCTCCTTGCCAAGAATGGAACCTTTTGCTCCATCTGCGCGCTTTGGTTCTGAAGCAGCGGGCCCGTCCAGATCAATCCATTCGTTTGACATATCGCCCCATGCTACAATAAATAGGGACTCGGAACACTCCTATGTAGCCCAGGAAGAGGTAGAGCCGTTGGACAGACAAGACCCCTCGCCCCCTCCAACTCCCATTGAACCACCTGCTTCCGAGGTTGATATTCATGATCAAGGAACCTTGCCAGCCACACAAGCTGAACCTTCGACAGCCGCCCCTCAGCAGCTACGCCCTATAGAGGTAGTGGACCCTCCACTAGAATCTCTGATTGATCGCGCCTCGAATTGGTTTTGGGGCGGGGTGCCTCTTTCACGTCAAGGAGGGGATGCAGACCAAGCAGAAGACCGTGATGCTGATCATGTCATTGAAAACCCGGGACAAGAGGCTCCTTTTGGTCCTGCACCCAATGGTCATCATCATTTTCATGACCCGATGGACCAACCGGGATTTGCTGATGGCCCGCTTGCTCCGGTGGACCCCGATGACGTTGATGCTGTGGACGATGCGGATGATCTTGAAGGTATCTTGGAGCTCATCGGTATGCAGGGTCCTATTGTCGGTCTGCTGCAAAACGGGGTGTTCAGCGCATTGCTCGTATCATTTACAGTAGCTATTGGGATTTGGCTCCCGTACCTGTGGGGTAAAATCGCACTTGTTCTTTTAACCAATCCGATACGGCTGTTCATTGGCGTTCCGGTTGCAATTATATCTCTCGTCGCTGATATCACCGTCGACACACTTCTCGGGAGCGTGGGATATATTGTCTACTGGGTGAACGTTCTGCTCCGTCACATGCTCCTCACGTTTGGACGATTCATCCCTTCCCTCACAAAATTCTCCGCAAGCAATGCTGTTACGGCTGCCTCGCTCTCGCTGATCGACGGCAGCAGTCAGCGTCTTAAAGGTGTCCTGGGCGCATTCTTCACCTTCCACGAATCAGACCTACCCATGTTCTCCGTTTTGTCCCACCAAGCCTTGAGGATCCACCAAGAGCGAATCGCAACAGTTTTCAACTTTATAATCAATGTTGGGAAGACTATTGTCTACGACACTCCATTACTTCTCCTCGAAAAGGAGGCCCCGCAACGGCTCATCAGCTCTATACTACCTCTTGAACCTACGAAGCTATTTTACACAATAACATCTACGGTCATGGGCGTTGGAAAGTCCGCACTCTTCTTTTTAGAGAAAGGAGATTGGCCCAGCCTAAAAATCGGCGAAGTAGAGGAAAAGGTCGCACTGTCATTGAACCATGACTTGGCACAGTGGGATACAAAGGACCGGATAATTGCGATTATAGTTGGATATTGCTTTGCCTCGCTTCTTGGGATGCTATATCTCCGATTTTCCGCTCTGTTTTCCGGACCTCGCCAGGAGCATCGGGCGGAGGGGGCGGTGGCTGATGTTCTGCAACAAGCTGGAGGAGTAATGAAGGTGATCCTCATCATTGGTATCGAAATGATCGTATTCCCGCTGTATTGCGGCATCCTACTCGATATCGCCCTCCTACCACTTTTCCGCGGTGCAACATTGTCGTCGCGGACTGCATTCACGTTGGATTCGCCGTTCACGTCGCTATTTGTGCATTGGTTCATTGGGACTTGCTACATGTTCCATTTCGCCCTTTTTGTATCCATGTGCCGAAAGATCATGCGAAGTGGAGTGTTGTGTGAGTATAAAATGCATCCCTCAGATATTTCAGGTTTGAAACTTTATAGACTAACAAATATGCATTAGATTTCATCCGGGATCCCGACGACCCCACATTTCACCCGGTGCGCGATGTTCTTGAGCGCAATATCACTACACAATTAAGGAAAATCGCATTCAGCGCCCTTGTGTACGGCGGGCTTGTCATTGTTTGCCTCGGTGGTGTTGTCTGGGGATTGTCTTTGACTTTCCGCGAAGTGCTCCCGATACACTGGTCGTCCAATGAACCCGTTTTGGAATTTCCTGTCGACCTACTTTTCTACAACTTTGTAATGCCGTTAGCGATTCGTTCCATCCGGCCATCAGATGGATTGCATAAAATGTACAATTGGTGGTTCCATAAATGCGCGCACATATTGAGGTTGACGCACTTCTTGTTTGGCGAACGGCGTCAAGATGAGGAGGGCAGACATGTTTACCCAACATGGCGTGACTGGACTTTTGGCCGTCGGGATACCCTGGACGATGAAGGCCGCAGTAAATATTTCCTACGAGATGGTAAATTTGTACGAGCGCCTGGATCCGATCAGGTTCGAATTCCCAAAGGCAGGCATGTTTTCTTAGCAGTTGACGAAAATAATGAGCGTATTGATGGTAAAGAGGATCATGAGGAGGGGCTTCATGGGAAGTCGAACAGTATGTTCGCTCACGTCTATATACCTCCGAGGTTCAAGACTAGGATCGCGACATTTATTTTCATGATATGGGTCTTCGCCGCTGTCACTGGGCTTGGATGCACCATAGTGCCCCTCGTCGTCGGGCGACGGATGATCTCTTCGCTATTCCCCAGCCACATTCGTGTAAACGACATCTACGCCTTCTCCATCGGCATATATGTGGTAGGTGGAGCGTTTTACGCGATGATTCATTGTCGCCACGGCCTCCCCGCTCTCAGACAACGCCTGCAACTATACCTAGCATCCCCACGACAAGCATTCCCACAGGCGTATAACCTACTTGTGAAATTCCTCAGCCTGCTATACATCGGAGGAGCATATGCTCTATTCCTTCCTTCCCTTTTCGCCTTAATTACCGAGCTCTACATTTTGATTCCTCTGCACACCTACATCGGCGGTGGCGATGCCCACGTCATCCACTTCGTCCAAGACTGGACGCTAGGCGTCCTATACGTGCGCATGGCCGTCAGACTTATCCTATGGTATCGCGGCTCCCGCCCAGCCAATGCCCTCAACGCTATCCTACGCAATGGTTGGATGAATCCGGACATCAAGCTGGCCACCCGCGCATTTATCGTTCCTGCTACTTTAATTGCCTGTGTTGCGATTTTGGGACCCTTGCCCATAGGGGCCGTTCTAAATTCCACCATTTTCCGCGATTCACCGGCTACGGTGCACTCCGAAGTATACCGCTACTGCTTCCCTGCGATGCTAACGGGGGTTATTCTCCTGTGGGCCTCACACCTAGCCCGCAAGCAAATTGCTATCTGGAGGGTGGGTGTCCGGGATGATGTCTATCTGATTGGAGAGCGCCTTCATAACTTTGGAGAGAAGCGGGCTAAAGACGTGGGTGTAACGCGGCGGATGATTACTTCATGAGCATACGATTTTCACAATCTCCTTGACTTTTTTTTATTTAGTTTAAATATTCTCGCATTTTCTCTTTTAAAAATTAATTTTCTCTGCAAAACAGTTCGGCTTTATCGGTATCTTTTTTCTACACTGTATATTATCTTACTTTTTACTTATATAGGGTTCGTATATAAATCTATTCGAACTATATAATTGTGCTGCCTACCCGGTCTAGAACTACGATGCCTTCCAAGGTTTACCCACGTGACCTTAAGGTTGTCCTCAGCCCCACTCGGACCCAGTTTGCAGACAATGCGCGGCTTTCTTATTGGCCACTGTTAGGCAGCAACTTTATGGTTTGATCCTACTTCAATTATTAATAATCTCTCGTCCATCGTCGTCGTCGTGCGAATTGAGATATCTCTGTCTAGTTTGATACAGGAATCCTATTCTTTTAAACATACATACATAGGTGCATACCACTTATACTATTGAATAAATTCAATCGCGATCACATTATTCCAATTAATCTCTAGTTAAAAAGCACCTCATTCACAGCCATGTCTGTCCTCAGGCATGGCGGAGCCTTCTTCCAAAGACGGCTCACAAAGCTGTATACAGACACCAAATCCTCCTGCGAGAGTGTCTCCAGCGCATCCAAGGGCAACGATGATCCAGAGCTTGTGGCATTGAATCGAAACTTCCGGACTCAGAAGGATAGACTGCTGGCATGGGGCTTGGACTGGAGTGATGCAAGCGCCGCTCAACCCAATGATATCGACGAGGCGCTGAGTGAGGCTGGCTTTTCTGACGTTGTCGCGAGTGTGATGTCATCTATCCAAGAGCTCCTCAATGAGGCGGAGAGGCTCCAGCAACCGGATGGCGTCAAGTCGCCTGATGGATTGGTCCAGGTTAGCGCTGTCAAGGCGACATGGACCGCGGAGGAGATCGCAAGGTCTAAGGAGTTGTTGGAGGAATTGACGCAGCATATCGAGACGCTATATGATCTTTCGCGATCGCGGAGGAATATGAGTATGAATATGAGTATGAATTCAAATTCACAGTCAGCGTCGAAAGGTCAAAGTCAAGGTCGTCCATTGCTGTCGAAATCTTCGAAATCTTCATCAAAGGAGTCGTTCTATTCGCTTCGGAATGAACCTGGTCAATCAATTGATAGAAAACCGTTACCGACAAAGAAAAAATCAGCATCGGAACCCCAACCAGGAGGAGGGGGGTTTGGAAAAGGTTATTTTACGGGGCTCCATGGCAACACGACTGATGGGTGTGCTGAGGACTTTCAGAAGACTTTTGCAGACTCATTCCTTCCAACTAAACAGTTTTATATCGACAAATCTGCTCTTCATCTTTCGCGCGGCGGAATTTCCCATGCTTCCAATCCTCCCCCATACGAAGCGGTTGCGGAATCCGCGAATTCACGTGTGATTGGGCATTTAGATACCCCTGCACTGCCTCCTGCACTGGCAACCCATGTGCAGGGTCCGATCGTACCAGTTCTCGTGGAATTCTCTCCAATAATGTTGCAGATGCAAAATTCTCTCCAGTTCCCTTGCAGAGAACGGCTGATTCAATTATTCGACACCCTCCAACGTCTGGTCGAGAACTCGAGGGTATCACATCTTGGATTACTAAAGTTCATTGGCTATTTTATTGATATGACTTATTCCCGTTACGGGTTCGTATATCAGATCCCACTCGAGATGTTCCCATTACTGCGACAACCTTCCGATGTACTGAGGGATGTCAAACCTCGACCTCTTGTCTCGCTATTTCATTCTGGAGAGGGCCGACCGGACTGCCCTATCCCGAATCTTGAAAGCCGGTTCCGTCTAGCATATCACTTGGTTCTGGCGGTTCTTCATCTCAGAAGCCAGAATATCGTACACGGAAATATAAACAGCAACAATATTTTAGTATTCCCGGATTTCCAAGTACCAAATGAAGGACCCGTGGGCGACTCAAGCTCAGAATTCAGCCACCCATATCTTACATCGCTCGCTCAGTTCGACAGCGAAGACAAGAATTCAGTTCCAGAACCTTTATCAGCCAGCATGTACCGCCATCCCGACGATCGTCGAGTGATCACCGACAATTCGTCTTGGGCATATGATATGTACAGCTTAGGTCTGGTATTGCTTGAAATTGGTTTGTGGACTCCTCTCAGTAAACTCTGGAAGATGAAGTATAACAATTCGATGTTCAAATCACGAATCGAAAATGTTTACGCCAAACGACTCGCACCCAAATGCGGAAATTCATACCTGCAAATCGTCCAGCTTTGCCTCGATGCACCCAATTTCCACCTTTCTACCGAACCCATGGCAGATCTAGGACTGAGGATCCGACAAACGTATCATTATCCTTGGCATGACCCGAATACATCTGACGAGTGGAACACATTCTCCAAAAACTTTGTTTACACAATTGGGAAAGTCTCTTGGCGCTGTGCTTGCTTGGATGTTTTCTCTCCACCACCAGCTTCAGACCTGGATGAGTCTCTTCCTCCACCGCTCGTCCTTGAGCCAACCAGTTCGTCATTCCAAGAGGTGAACCCTTACGATATAGGCCATCAACCAGACGTAACCATACCGATCGACCCGGCGGATGATGGGACCACTTATGGCGAATCAAATGGATTACAAGAGAAGGGCGGTGCCAGCGAGAAAAGGGTGCGGAAACGGACTTTGAAGAAATGGTCCAATGTCGAAATACCCGAAGAGGCCTTACGACAATGGAATATGACGCTCATGCCGAAACTCAGCAAACTTCTGCAGAAGATCCTGAAGGACTCACCCGAATCCTGCAGTGCTTCTTTAATGGTAGCTGGCGAAACTGCAGAGACCGCGAAACCCACAATATGCGTCACCTGTACCAATATCCGGAGGGTTCGAGTTGCTCTTAAGAAGTACTTCGATTACGATCGAGAAAACTGGGATCTCATTGTGATCCGGGGGGATGTTACACGCTCAAAAGTCCCTCGCAGAAGACGCAGAAAGCCGAAAACAGGTAATCGCGTTGTCGTCGATGCTGCCCAAACTGATCTTAACCCACACTATCAGCAAAAGCCTGTCTGTGGAGCATCAATAGGAGCATTTCGACTTGACGAACACTTACCACCCGTTTCCTATGGAGGAGCAATTCTTGTCGATGGAATGCCCTACGGAATGACAGTGCATCACATGCTTGATGCCCCCTGCGATGACGAAGAAGACGACGGATACCAGGACCTGCCTCCTCGTTCTGCAGGCAACTGGACTCCCGGAGGGGAGGCTTTTGACCAGGCCTTTTCATACTCATGGCGTGATGAAGACCCCCCTGAAGCCCTTTATCCGTTTGAAATATCCGATGACGATGACGATGCAGATGACGGATCCATAGCACCAAGCATTGACGAATCGTATGACGATTACTGGCTCTCAGACGGATATTCTACTGATGACGGGGATGAAGACCCCGATGACGACGATGATTATGATTCTGCCTCCATTGGTGATACTGCTGGAGTTGATCCAGGAGAGGAGCCTCGAATAATTGTCACGCAGCCAGCCATTGATGATGTGGAAGACGGATTTTTTCCGACCGCGGAGGATCGTGATGATGAGCATCTTGCCTCGCACTCGTTAGGATACGTCCACGCCTCGTCAGGAGTCAGAAGATGGAAACGCGGTGGGATGAAACATGAGGTGGACTGGGCCCTTATCAAGATTGATGAGAATCGGATGGATATCAATAACGCGATACTTACTGATATTGACACGTCGGGATCTCACAGCGCCTCTTCCCCCTCTCACGCCGGTCGCCATGAAGCTCACAGGCAACAAAGCTCCAAAGTACTATTTGCTACACTTGACAAAGTCGCCAGGATCGAAGATCTCGCTGGCTTACATGTCCAATGCTGTGGCAGGACAAGTGGACTGCAGAGCGGCCGGATTTCCAGAGCAATGACTCTGGTGAAGATGCATGGCCGCCAATCGTTCTCGAGCAGTTTTAGCGTCGATGGGAATTTTGGAGGTATGGCTCTCCCTTCTCTAACTCCACCCGTTCCTCCACTCACACTGCTTCTGAAACTCACACTAACACTTACGCCCCCTTCTATAGTTCCTGGTGACTCCGGAGCCTGGGTCTTCGATAAGTCCACGGGCCAGGTTTGCGGCCATGTCCTCGCATGGTCCGAGAAGAGCCGAACAGCCTACATCGCCCCCATGGAGATTCTCCTCGACGACATCGCGCGCACCCTAGGCGCCACCAGCGTCACCCTTCCCGGTAGCGAAGAGGCACTAGCATGGAGCCGCACCACCAATCCCTCGCGCGCAAATGCTGCTCCATTTAGTGATGCTCACCCAGCAGCGGTAGCGTCACAGTCTCATATAAGGAACGGCTTGAAAATGACCCGCCACGAAATGGACCAGCTTCCGGTTGAGTTGGGGACATTGAGCATTGACAGAGATGAGCAGGGGCGAGGTGGCGTTGGCGTGAAGGCGTTGAGGGATGTTTCTACCTCGACGTATCGGGCTGTTGCGCCGTTGATTCGTCAGTCGTATACAATGGAGAGACAGCTTGCGTGATGGTGCCGTGTGTTACGTTGTCACTCCTTTCTTGTACAATTCAATTGTTTTTCCTGACCACTTCGTTTTGCTCCTGAGTCTGTTTTCATGTCATTTTTTTTGAATTTCTTTTTGATCTTCCTCATTTTATGATACCCACCTTTCATATTTCTATCTATTCTTATTTTCTGGCTATTTACTCCCTGCATTTTGCTTAGCTCTCATTCGCATGCATTGTATACCTGGCCTTATTCATTCAGTGTTCTCGGGCATATATTTTTCATCGTTGGAAACTTTACTATCATTTCACATCATCTGCTTTGATCTTCTTGGTATTTTTTACTCTACATGTACTGTACTAACGCAAAAGTATCCGCACCCCCCACCAATATTCTACTCTCATCCATGTACCACTTCCTTGTTATGAATGACAATTATCACAATTTAATATGCCACCACGCGTTATTTTACATGAAATTTCTGAGAATAGACCTGGAAGAGAGTTGACTCCCCATGAACATGATAAAATTATTGCATATCATCATTCTGAATGAGATTATCGGCAGATTTCTGCACATCTTGAGATTTCAAAAACCACAGTTCATGATATCATTTTCAATCACTCTTTTCAGATCAATGATGCATCTCAACCATGCTCAGAAAGGTCTTTAAAACTATGTGCCTGTGATTGCAGAGTTCTATTCAACTATATTCAAACTGAATCAAAGATTACATACAAAAACCTGATTTAAAATACTGTGTTAAACATCTCTCATGACACTATTTACTGTGAGCTCAAGAAAGCTGACATTATCAATCACTCTGCTAAGAGAAGATCATTTCTACTCCCCAGGCATGCAGAGAAATGACTTGCATGAGCTATGATCAGAAGAAATTGAACATCTGAGCAGTGAGATAAGATTATTTAATCAGATAAAAGTACTGTGAAACAGAATAAGAAAGAGCAGTGACAATGAGTCTTCTGTATCATCACTCAGAAGTGAAATATTGATAAAATAATCACACATCATACAAGCAAGAATACTACTGTAATGATGTGAGATGCTTTTTATGAATTCTGACACTCACAGCTGGCTAGAGTCAGAGAGAATTCTACTGTCTGTTGTGAAGATGCAACTGCTTGATTCTATATACAACTACTTGATCAAAACCTCTTGAAATTCTATGAAGAAGATCTCATATTCATGCAGGATGATGTCTCTATTCATACAGCACAAGTTGTCTATAATTGATTTCTAGAAAAGTTGATAGAACAGCTCTCATGATCTGTCTATTCTTCAGATTTGAACCTCATTGAACATGTATAAAAGAAGATGAAAGAATTGATATATATTAGACATTCAGAGCTTCTAAATCTATCTTGCAATTCTGAAGCAATCAAAGATGCACTATTTAAGATCATTAAGGAGTTATGAGAGATGATATCAGAGGAATTATTTCAATCTCTAGTTAACAGTATGCTGTGGAGGGTGGAAGCAGTGATTCTAGCAAGAGAATGGCAGACAAAGTACTAGATATTCATTATTTTTATTTCTAACTTTTATATGTACTAGTACTCAATATTCTCTATAATATCTATTAATTTTAATGTATATAGACCTCTGGTTGTTGAGATAATTAATAATTAATATCCTCTCACTACTTCTGTAGATGTAGATTTTGATGGGGGGTGCGGATACTTCTGCGGAGCGACTGTATATAGATAAATTGGGTTAGTAGATAAGATGCATATGTATTCATATATCATGGTTCCATTCGCTTCAGTGGCATGTATATTAAGTGATGCATTCAACTCACTCATCTTGTAGTCATACTTTTAAGATTATCAAATCGTCAGAACGGAGGACGTCTTGCCATAAAAACAGAATTAAAAACAGAAATATAGACATTAATGAAAGGAGATATATAACAGCGTTAACTACCCTTGGAATGCAAAGTGAAGTTTAAACTGGTGGAAAGCAAAAATCTAGTGTTAGATAATACAAAAAAACGAGCATGTATGCTGATTTATACGGAAGGGAAAAAACATGCAAATAAATGAAGAATAACGAAGCAAATCAAACACGGCAAAGCTATGAAAAGAGGCGGAAAAAAACTAAATACTTCAACAAAGGGGAAAAAAAGAGCCATACACTACCACATCCCATATATTGAAAAAAACAAAACATAATACGCGTATAGTCGGTGAAAGCGTCTCTTCTCTATCAGCACAGGCAAACAAGACACACAAAAATGCAGTACTTCTTCACACCCATGCTCATCTCCTACGACGACCCCAAATATTTCAACACCGCCTCCCTCTCCTCCACTGGAAGCATACTCAACACCTGCTGCACACCTCTCAGCCCACCATCCTTATTACCCATAAGCAACTGCGCAACTTCAGCCGCGACACCCTCCGTCTTCATCTCCTCAACCTTCTCTAGCACTTTCTTCTTATTTTCTTCGTACCACAGCGCAACCTTGCGGTCATTGGAATCAAACTCACGGTCCAGCATTCCAGTCCACAATTTCAGCGTGTTGAGATTTATCTCACGGTTTGTTGGCGGAGCAGGTTTGGGGGACGACGAGGGGCTGGCAGCTGCGGCTGGGACAGCGCCATTGCGCATGGCAGTAGGGGGAGCAGCTGCCGCCATGCGTTTGAGGATGAGTTCTTCGCTGAGACGGCGGCGGAGACGCCAGTAGAAGAATCGTCTGGCGTTTTTCCACTGGAGAGCTTGGCGGATGGTTCCCTTTGCCTCCATGCGACCGGCGCGATCATGGAGATCGGCAAATTGCAGAGCGATTTGCATGTAGACTGGGAGAAGCTGTTCTTCCCTTTCGGTCATCTTGGCTTTGATCTTGGACAGTTCGTCGGCGGGCAGGGACTTGTCGCTGAGGGTCTTTCTGAGCTCGCTATATTCCGGATCCAAACGGGCCATGGTATCCAGCTGTTTGTCGCGACGGTACTTGATGTTGACAATGCCTTCTGGCTCAAGAACACCACCGCGAGATTCCTCGTCGGCGTACATCTCCATCTGTTCTGGATTGATTGTAGGATCGATCACGACCTATTAAAAAATATTAATACACAAGGAAAATATGAAAACCAGGAGAGAAAATTGAACTTACCCATGAGCCACCACGCAATTCGCCGAATGGCGGGATGTAAACGAAAATAGGCTGCTCGTATTTGACAAGGGCATCGACGATGTAAGAGCCATACTTAAGAACCTCATTGTACATGTCGCGTTGGCCACCAGAGAAACCTCGCCAGTTGGCAAGGATCATCACAGGAAGCTGTTCGCCAAAGTTGAAATCCCTAAGAGCTTGGGCAGTTTTGAAGGCAGAATTTGGATACCAGACTCCACCAGCCTCTGTGGAAATCTGCTCCATCGAGTCCGGATTGGCAGGGTCAGCTGGTGTGACAGTGTCTACGGAGCGGGTCTCGACGGCGATAACACCCATTGGGATACCACCGAGCCTAGCACGTCCAACAACCACGGTCCTAGCCCATCCACCGAGTGCTTCCTGGAAGGAATCCTTGTCGAAGAAACCAGGTAGGAAACCCTCGTCATCCTGTTTACCAGCGATAAGCCATCTGGGGTCGTAAGCTTGCTTAGCTGGAGGATAGTATCCGATATCTCGATCCCACGTGTCGGAATAAGGTCTAATTGGAACGGGGGAATTCTTCTTGTCAGGAATGAATGACATCCATTGGACAATCTTCTGTATACCTTCAAAGTCATCATTGGCCGTCATATGAGAAACACCGTTCTTGTACATGATTTGTGTTCCACCCAGCTGTAAATTAGAGGTATAGACTTCTCTTCCAAGAAGCTTGTTAATAGCAGGAGCTCCGGTCAGGATAATTGGCTGTCCTTCAACTTGAATCGCTCTTTGGCCCAGACGAACGAGGTAAGCGCCAATTCCAACAGAACGACATGTCACAAGCGTAATAGTGAAGATGTCCTCGTAAGCCTTGGACGTGGCGCCAGCGATGAGGCCAGACCCTCTCAGACATTCGACACCAAGGCCATCTTCTGCGCCAATGATAGTGGTGATCATATGTCTTTCTTCACCGTTTTCCGTGACTAGTTCTGTTATGACGTCCTTAGTCTTCCTCGCGTCAAATCTCTTTTTCACCTCCGGAGTAAGGTAAAGGTACTTGAAGCCAGCCTCTGGCCGCTCGGGATCATTCCATGCGACAGAGAAATGACGCATCAGATCCTCTGCCATTCCGATACGGGCACCGGAGTTAGCAGATAGATAGACCCTTGGAATCCCTAGCTTCCTCGCAAGTTCCGTGCACTTGTGGAAGAACTTATCTTCTTGCGGTCCAAACGATCCAATTTGGAAAGTGATATCGTTGGCGATAATGATGAAGCGCCTACCACGCGGGTACTCTGGGGTTCTGGCAGTGATCATCCAACCAACCATTCCATGCGTGTTGGTGCCAGGCTCGCGAACCACTTCGATCAAGTTATCGGTATCGTCAAGTACGAGTTCAGCGTAGTCGATGCAGTCGCCAACGGCGGGTCGTTTGTCAACAAGCGACGAGTGCTCTGCAACGGCCTTGGTCCAACAGTTCTGGAAGGCCTGTCTGAAAAGTTCAGGGAAGTCATATACATATTGAGTACCCATCAAGTGAGCCTTGTATCGCTTGGGCTGCAACCATTCCTTTGTGGGATATGGCGTCGATACGGGACGAAGGTGCATAGATCCGATCTTCGTGGTGCCACCGATGCTGTGGAATATCCATTCTCCTTTCTCGGATTTCCGCTCAGCATACATTTCAACCTGGATGATATATCCAGAGGTGTTGTTGATTACCACGCGGAGGGGGTAGGCCATGCCAGTCGTGGGCTCCGTGCAGAGGATACGGATTTCAGCCCCGGTCACGCGAAGGCGCCAGAGTCGTCGACCAAAACGCTCCAGGAAGCCTGCCAATGCCTTTTCGACATCTACCGGTTCAAGTGGGAAAACAGGCGTAAAATTGATAAAGATATGGTTCAAATCCGAGTTATTGTTGCCAATAATTTCCAAAGCGTCAAGAATGTCATTCATTAGGTTGTCAGCCTCAGAGATAAGATACTCTGCTGTGGGTATATCATCCCGCAGACGCCCAGGTCGAACCACCGCGCGTGTGAAATATCGTTTATCAACGGCCTTGTCGCTTTCTGGCCCTTTACCGATCGCTTCGTAAACGTGGATATTTCGGTTTTCGGTAAAGACGGGCTTGATTTTAAACTTGGAAAGCCTTCCCAATTCAAGCTGGAATGCAAGCGCGGGTTCGCTGTGGCGGATACTCTCATCTTCGGCGTAAGAAGGCCCTCTAAATGTGAAGTACCCAGGGTAAGTTCCATCCTTGTGCCCACAAATAAAGGTAAGTCTTCTCACTCGGCGAGCTAGTAGCTCTTCTTTGACCTCAGAGACAAGTTTAGTAATGCGCGAGACCATCTCTGTATCATCCAGATCCTCAATATCGCGGATAGCAACGTTGCACACTCCCGTAAGTTCATCGACAGTTTCAATACGAGGTGGTGGTTTGCGTAATGCCGCCAAGTTGGGACCGAGAGAATTTCCGTTGTTTTTCTGCGGCTCTGAGCGAGGGAAGATCTCTAGCGCCCTGGACAGCATCTCTTCGGCATCATCAAGATAATTAACTGGAATGATGACACCTTTCCTCATTGGTTCATTGACTCCCTTATTGACCAAGTAAGACATGTCGCTAATGGAGCTAATTTTCTTGAATGGGTTGCTTTCCGTTGTGGGAGTGGTAGGGGTCGATGGGTGGGTTGAAGCGGCTGCCATTCCAAACTCAGAGTGGCCAGTCTTCCCGAGGTTGAAATCCCAAGAAACAAAGAAGGGACTCTCCTGCTGGTTGTGGTATTCGATACCCTTCAAGGAGTACGCCCGATAAGCTCGGCGGACATACACCTCGAGCGCTGCCAGCGATACCCACTGATCCTGATGTCCAAAGAAAAGAGGGAGGACATCGAAGACAGTGTACTTGGAGTCAACAACTTCCTTCAAGACACTTATGTCAGGTTCTCTGTGGTCCCAGCCCGTCTCTCCATATTTGGATTCCACAACCGAAGAGCGCAAGATATGCTCCATCTGCGCGACTCTCTCTTCAAGCGATGGCAATGCGCACTGGATAAGCACCTCGCGGGCCTTCAAGGCCACTTTGGAAGTGGCGCGTGATTCCAGCTCCGCAAGCTTTTTTAGAATGGGCTTCAAGTACTTCCCGACGTTGCCGGCATTTGGTTTGTTGGGGCGATACATATCTAAAATCGCGAGCAGCAAGTTGTTCTTCGCTCCGACTTTACTGTGAGACAGGACGGTTTGGATGACGCCGTCGATGTCATCTTTATTCTCTTCTCTCAGTTTAAGGATCACATCCTCGTCCCGCATATTCCGTCCCGTGAAAAGGTGCTCCACATCCCAATACTGTTGAAGAATACCTATGAAGACTTTATATTCATGAACCTTCAGACCTTCACTGTATCGTCGAATCACATCCACGAGAGGTAGGAGGCTCGTTTGGAGAATATCAGCGTCGGCAGGACTAACATGTTCATCGATGAATCGGCTAAGTGTCTTCATCAATTGGTTGGCAGGGAACTCCGCCTTTCGCGACTTGGCTTTATCGACGACCTGTGTGAGGAGAGAGTCAAGCTTCTGTGGCATGCGCGAATGGAGAGCTGAGACCTGGGCGTTCCACTCTCCATACGGTAGTTCCGGGTTCCTCAGGACTTCGATCAACTCTTTCAAAGTGGCACCCATGATGACTTGGTTATCGAACCCACGAAGAATATCAAGCAAGACGTTGTAGAGTAGAACGAAGCGCTGAGGGGGTTTGGCACCGACAACTTGGGGAGGACCTAACTCTGGTAGCTGCCCGAGGAAAGGCTGAGCATGTTTCACTCTTGATGGATCGTCCAACGCAAGAATACCCAGGATATCCCCAGCTTCGAGTGTAGATCCAGGTTGTTTGATGAGTTGCACCATACCATCCTCCTGAGCAATCAGGGGCATATACATTTTCATGACTTCGACCTCGGCGAATGGCTGTCCCGCTCGAACATGATCTCCGTTTTCCACAGTGTACTTTACAAGCTTTCCTGGACTAGGGGTGCGAAGCTGTGTGGGGTCGTTTTCCTCCTCAAGCAGACATGTTTTCCCATCAACACTCAAGCGGGTCGCAGCGGCTTCCTCCTTCCAGTAAACGTTATGGCTTCGTCCGTTCAAAAGAACGAGCAATCCACCATCAGCTAGAGCTCGAACACCAACGGAGCATTTGGATCCGTTAATAAAGAGATGATAATTATCGCCGCTTGATCTCGTAGCAGTAAATTTGTACCGGTATCCTTCGTAAATAAAATCGATCGGGAAAACGGTCTTCAGAACGTCCTTTGAAGGTACTTGACCCTTTTCAATACCCTTCCGATACTCCGCGATGCACGACTCACTCGAGAGATGAGCCCTGGTGACGGCTCCGCAGATTACAGCGACCATTGGATCGGGACGCTCAGCTGTAAGTTTATTGGAAATCAACTGATCCAACCAACCGGTGGTGATAGTATTGTCTTCGAAGGCGGGTGTCTCTAGCAGTTTGATAAGATACTCAACGGTAGTCCGGAAATCACCACGAATGCTCAGTTCCTTCAACGCGACGACCATGTGCTTTCGTGAAGCAGAGCGATTCTCGCCGTAGGCAAAGATATGGCCGAATTGAGAATCGGAGAAACTGTGAATTCCGCCAGCGGTGCCAACAGAGAAATAACCCCAGACGTTAGAGCTACTTCGGAAGTTGAGCTCGTGCATCGTTCCGCTGGATGGTTTAAAACCTTCACCGGGATCCTCGGACGTGATACGACAAGCAGTGGTGTGTCCCTTGGGTTTCGGTCTGCGTTGAGTTTTCGTGCTTTCTTCATTGGTGAAATGGAAGTCGATCTCGGAGCTGGTATTAGGATCCACGCCATACAAAAGACGGATATCACGAATGCGATGTAAGGGGATTCCCATGGCAATCTGGAGCTGAGCAGCGGGAAGATTCACTCCAGAAACCATTTCGGTTGTGGGGTGCTCGACTTGCAGACGGGGATTTAGCTCCAGAAAGTAGAACTTGTCTTCTGCATGGGAGTAGAGGTATTCAACTGTTCCGGCAGAAACGTAACCAACCAACTTCCCGAGCCTCACAGCGGCTCGCTCCATTGCTTGGAAGGTTTCTGGTTTCGCAATCGTAACAGGAGCCTCCTCGATAATTTTCTGATGTCGTCGCTGTACTGAACAATCCCGACCAAAGAGGGAAATGTTGTTGCCATATTGATCTGCCAGTAACTGAACCTCCAGATGCCTCGCATTACCTGCGAGTTTCATGATGAAAATTGGTGATCCTGGAATCTCGCTGGCTGCGGCATTATACATATTTACGAAATCCTCCTCTCTATCGACCTTTCGAATACCCTTTCCACCACCTCCTTCAGAGGCCTTGACCATAACGGGGAAACCAATAATCCGAGCTTTCTCCAACCCTTCTTGCGGAGAATGCGTGCATCCTTTTTCATAAATATGGGGCTCAACAGTGACAATCCCGTTTTCATCGACTGTAACTTCTTTGACACCTTCTCCAGACCAGGGGATGCAGGGAACCCCAGCGTGTTGGGCAACAATCGTCGAAGAAATTTTATCTCCAAGAGATCGCATCGCAGAACCGGGAGGGCCAATAAAAATAATCTTTTTCGGAGACGCCGCAAGCGACTCAGGCAGCTTTGGGTTTTCTGAAGCGTGGCCCCTGGTGGAGTATTAGCCAACTTATTCCCTCTCTCTCCCCAAAAAAAGATATCAAGGAATATCCTCACCATCCCGCCCAAACTGCATGGACGCCCATACGCTCTGCAACATCCACAATAAGCTCCACATTGGCATAATTGTTGTTATTCGTGCCTCCGGGTACCTAACCAAAATAAAAATTAGTTATTTGGCTCCAATTCGATTCGTTCCCCATTTGCTTGGTGAAGCTCGATCATCTTTATAAAAAAAACGACATCGAATGCTTCGTACCTCGACATATTGGTCGGCCATTCGGATATAGTCTGCATTAGCTCTTAAATCCTCTGGTGTGGCCATGACCGTAAATTGAATCGCTTTTTCATCGCCAAATGTATTATAGGCCCATTTTCGCACGTCTCGGATTTCTTTAACGGCAGCAATACCATTGTTCGCAATGAGGACCTAAAAAATATTAAATGAAAAGAACCAATTCAAGTCGTTAGTCCACGTTCTTCTTCGTGTCCAAGCTAAAAAATAGTACAGGTCCAAAAATTCTTGTTTTGAGAGAAAAAGACGAAGAGAAAGAAAAGAAAGGAAAAAAAGTAAAATCGGGGAAAGAAAGCAATCAACGCACCGAAGTAATAACTGAGTGTCCATCGTTCTTCGCGACGAAATCCTTCACCTTCCCAGGAGGCGCAAGATCCAGACGATTGCCTCCGATAAAGTGTGATGGTAGGTTATGTTTGGCTGCGAATGCGCTCCCGAAGCCATTGACGCTAGCCGATCCGTTTGTAACCCCCATGATGACGGTATGAATCGTATTCTTTCCAGCTGCTGCTCATGAAACGGATAGAAAACGCGCAAGAGGTTTTCGTGTGTTTCGACAAGGGCGAATGGATGAGGATTCGGGGGGGGGGGGGGGGGGGGG
>PDND01000011.1:0-25327 GCA_002572855.1 [Emmonsia] crescens | reverse complement strand
GGGGGGGGGGGGGGGGGGGGGGGGGGTTGTTCGATTTCCCGTTCACCTGTCACTTTTCGCTTTTTCCTTTCCGTATTGCTATTAAGAGACTGGAGAGGCGGGATATATTAGGAAATAAAAAAAGAAACACAACGGGTCTAGCAACTCAACGCCTGGTCTGATCCCTAACAGTGCGCATAGACAAGACAATCAAGTAGAGCGAGGGGGCAGAAGGGGTTGGGGGAGAAAGATAGGGAGGTGAAATGTCTCTCAACGAATGAAGGAGAGACGAGAGTGTAAAAGTAGGAGGAATTAACTGGGAGAATAAAATAAATTCTCACCAGGAAGAAAAGTGAAGAGTGAAGTTGAAAGAGGGAGAGGAGAGACCAGAAGCAGCGGAGGAGAAAAAAAGAATAAGACGGGGAGAACAAATTGCTGACCAAGGACAAGTACTTGCTTCCAAGGTTGTAAGATTTATAACGAGGCTCGTATTCGGGGCAGTACTTATGTACTCGTCCGCAGAATTTCTTAGGCCGGGTACTTTTGGCGCTTGTCAATTCTTGTATCGAGTTGTGCAGTTGTGTACGGACCATTGTACCAGCCGTTCAGCTCAAGCTTCAAAGTTTCCATAACATCAAAGTATTGCTACGCTACATATGCTAAAGTACGATCTGTAAGTATAGTAGGTTACTTTATATCTCTACGCAGAGAGAGTAATAAACCACTCCCTTCCAAGGTGAGTCCTTCATCTGGCATATCTGTTCCTTGTATTGTTTGTATTTTTGTATTTCAGGTCCCATCCAACCAAGTTATTTAGCTGTTGAACTGGCCCTTTCGCCCCTTGAAATCTTCCCTGTTCGGACTAGGAACATCTTCACCAAAACTTGCAGCGTCCCGTTCGTTCCAAGGCCCCAAAAGAAACCATCCGTCAACAGCTCCCACCAAAAGCAGAAAAAGATCGCACGCTGTTGGCACACGGTGCATATCAGGCACAGAATTCAGCAGTTTTCTTTAATTTTTGAAGTATTTTTTCCCTCCCTGAGAAAAAGAGCTGGAAAAAAAGAAGTTAAAAACCGAATTACATCCCCAACTTTCCATCCGTTGCGCGCGCCCAGCCCAGAGTTTGTAACTTGTTGAGCGTCCCCCACGCGCAAAAAATGACGTTAGTCCCCACTCCAAAAGACAACATTTCTGATTGGCCGTATTTGGCAAGTTTGCCCTGTTTGCATCCCCCAACAAATTCCCAAGGTTGCTTCCAAAAAGGTTAGGGGCAATTCGGGGATTCGGTATCGGCGCTGCTGGTTGGAGTAACCTGCCGTATATTTCGACTGCCGAATAACAGTCACGTGGTTGTAGTTGTGCTCTGAGACAAAACTTTTGAAACACTAAGAACTTAAACTGAAGTACCACCTGGGAATTAGGCTATCTTTGGCGATCAAGTCAGTAAGCCACAGGTGTTAGCTCCCCTAAAGCCCTCTGAAAGCTGATCCCCAGGCAATAATTAATGCCGGTTTAGGTATTTCAGCTTAAACTCTTCGTGTGAGTCCAAATTTTTAAGAGGATCCGTCATAATGAACAGTACAGATATACCTTGACCTATTCTCTTAGATACCTAGATATGTTTCTTCTATTGAAGAGGTAATTTGATGTAGAACTTTTCTCAAATTGAAAATGATTCTTGTCCTGGTTGAAAACCTTTCTAGTTCCTCCTTCGTCAATATCAACAGGATTTGTCACCACCTGTGTAAATACTTTACCACCAGGTCTGTTTTGGGAATTATTATGACCGGTTATCTATAGAAAACTAGCCAAATTTATCTCAAATATCCAGAGTGTATATCTAAAAAAAACATCGATGGAATGTTCTTCCTGTAGTTCGCAGGGCCGGCGGGAACCACCAATGCAGGATAAAAGTGGGCCTCATTGGTCGTCGTCATTTTAAGCTTCTTGGGTCACCCGCACATGGCCCATGGCAACAGTTGCACGTGACAAACAAACCAGTTCCTGGCATCTTCATCCCTATTTTATCGTGTTCTCTTCCCTACTAGCTGCCGTCAGAGGTGCAGCATCTTCCTCCGCTATACTACTATATTATCATATGTTGTTTCTCATTTCTTTCATTTATCCTTAAGATCAATATAATAATTATGAAAATAATGTCTCCAGAGCCGGTGGAGGCGCAACAGCGGTTTCGCTCCTTCGCTCCTCCGCAGTTTGATAAATGTCTCTGCAATAAATCATTAGCCGTGCCTCCCTTCCCCCTCGTCTTCCAGCTTGCTGGTGCAAATAAGTCATGACGATCGTATGTGCTTTGAGCTTTCCTGACCCAAAGGACACAAATCACCTCACCCTCCAAATCAACAGCCAGACAATCTAACAATCTATCAGCCAAGCTTCAAAGCCCGCAGCCGCTCGTTTAAGCTGTCGAATGTAAAGTTCTCAGGCATGGGAGGGGGAATCGTGGTGGCTTGCAAAAGAGGGAGTATGAAAAGACTGAAATATGATTCACACATCTACCATATAAAGTGTGTCAAATCTTTCTCAGTGCCCTCTTTACCGAAATAAATATCTAAATATCTAGCTTGGCACTGAAATGCAATGAAGCACTAACAATGGCAGCAAAACTGTGATAAATCTATAAAATTAATATGGGAAATATGGTTTTATCATATACCTTCCATTTGAGATTAAATTAGAACCATTAGCATCTTTATATGACTTTATTATATTTACTTGCATGCAAGTTACAATAATGAAGCCTTAACATCGGCCCACTTTCAACACTATATTTAAGCTTAAATTCTTGCTCCACCAAATAGTTTTTCTTTCAAAACTAAAAGTCTCTCTCAGCATCAGCAAACAACTTCATTGCAACCAGATCTCTGCTTAATTCTTGTTCCCTGCCGAAGAATCTAGTTTTTTCGGTGTGTGACTTTCCTTGAGATCTTCAATCCACAGTACTAGAAACGGTCGTATATATATATATATATATATACTGCTGACATTGTTCTGGTAAATAATGCTAATAAATTAACATATCTCATACACTCCGTCTACACGTTTCAAAAGCCAAAGATTGGCGGAGTGAAAGTCATGGTGATCGAATACGCCGAACTCATTTGATGGATACGCCTATTGTCAGGTTCCGATGACATAGATTGAGTGACGAGCAAATATTCCCGGGTACACCAAAATAGTCACAACCTACTGGAGATACAATTGAGAACGGGCTTCTAGAGAAAAAAGGCAACGATTAACTTTTCTTCTCTGTTAATGTACGATACCATGGCCTTAGGGTCGGCTCTGTGAAATTGATTTTCATCCAAGATGAATACCCCATATTTAGCCACATATCATAGAAGAAAAAAAAAATCAGTTTCAGAGAACCGAGCATGTGTATATAGCTATAGCTAGGACACGGCGGGGACGTAGCATTGTTAAGGTAGGTAGGTAGGTACATAGATTGATGTAGGTATATAACAGAATGTCACAAAGACGCAGGAACAAAACAAAAAGGAAAACGAAGAAGCATATAGAAGAGAACGTTCGGTAATGTGTCATGGATTGGCAGATAAAACAGTCGTTAAGGAGCGGAAAACAATATATATCAGGGAAAGCAATGATCTAAAAATGAATAGGTGAGGGAAGTATTATGGCTGTGTTAGAACTGAAAACAAGGGAGGAAGTGATATAGAAAGGGCCACACAATGGAAGAAGAGGGCCTTGCTTGATGGCTGGAGGAGTACCGCCTTGGTGTATATTAAAGGCTGGTTGGGTCCGTGGAGGAATAACCGGATGCACTCTCTTTTATTCCATGGGCTACAAGCTCCCAGAAAACGAATGTCCTAGCTTATCCCTTATTATATTGTCGTATTAAGCACAACAGGGAAGAAGATAAAGTCGACGATATAATCCAGATGCAAAAAGAAAAGAAAAGATAAGGAGAGAAAAAGAAGGACGGAAACAGGGAGAAAAAAAATTAAAAGACATCAAAGAGATTTCGCCAAGGCACCCCGAGAATAATGCTAGCCGTAAAATATCATAAGAACCGTGACCGTGAATCAAAAAAGATGGATATCACAAACATGTATGTATAATGTT
This sequence comes from [Emmonsia] crescens, assembly GCA_002572855.1. Lineage (NCBI taxonomy): Eukaryota > Fungi > Ascomycota > Eurotiomycetes > Onygenales > Ajellomycetaceae > Emergomyces > [Emmonsia] crescens. Next base: position 21,247 of record PDND01000011.1, on the reverse strand, counting down.
GTCATGCTAGATGCAAGCAAAGCAGAAAAGAGATGAAGAATCACAAAAAGGAAAAAAAAGAGGGTGTGACTGGGATTGTGAGCGCTAATAACTTTCGCCCACTTCACTCAGTTTGTTTTTCCTTTCAGGAGGGCCCATATTCCCATCTCGTCGATCGAGACCGGAACTAATGCGACGGGGTGCAGGTAACATGGAGGGAGGGTTGGCATTTCCTGCCGATTCCCTTTTCTTTAAGCCTCCGGGAGTGGGGATCCCGGAAATTTGGTAATCGCCCTTATTAAACGTGCTGCGTCGTGGAGTGGGAGTTGTGATGTCTTCGTTCTCATCAATGTGTCCCATGTTGATCGAATGGCTATAATTACTTAGAGATGAGCGGGGCCGTCGGCTTTCCGTTGTCGGGTTGGTGGAATAATGACCAAGCGGTGTTCGTGAACCTGTGAGACTTTGTCGGCTCTCGGAGCGAGGTTGAGGGATTGAGCTTGAAGAAACGGGTAATTGGCTGGTTGAACTGCGACTGATTCCACTCGCTCTGCTGCCGGGTCTGCTTTCACTCTGGGCGGAACGGCTTGGGGTTCCTTGGTTGAGACCAAATGAACTCCTAGCATGAGGAACGTGAGAGGGTGTGGATTCTCCGTCACGAGAGCTGGCAACACTTCCACTTGCCCGCTTTCTGGAAGATTTTCTAATAGTCACTGAAGATGGGATGTAGTTCTGGCCTAAAGCCGAGTTCGTTCGGGGAGAGACTTTTGGAGGAGTCTCAACTGGTGCAGGAAGCCTTGATCTTGCAGACTGTACTCGCTCCTCAAGTTTCTGCATTTTGCCGATCAGTCCTCGAATTTGATACAGAGAGCCGGACCTTGGCAGCCCTGCTGGTTGTTGTATAGGGTTAGAGCGTGTAGTAGAGCGACGAGAAGTGACGGACGGAGTTGAATTGCCATTGCTGGTGGGTATGGAGGGTCCCCGTGAGTGTCTCGTCCTAGAGGATGGATATGACGGTCTCGAAACCGATTCCGAAATAGAGACTCGGGGTCGCGGCATAGAAGGAGTGGTTGTTGCTTTCGCAAGACTATATGATGAGTCGGAGAATGGCGGCGAAGGCGGCGTTTGGGTATCAGACGCAATAGATGAAACGGACTTCGTAGGTGGAGTCGCAATGGTTGGCGAAGAGGCTGTGGTGGCAGGAGAATGTTCGGAAACATCGGGAGTATGGGGCACTGGAAGGCCTGGGGTTAGGGGCGTAAGGTTGTTCTTTTGCTTAAGCAAAAGTTCGGCCTTCCGAAGCTTCTCCTGGATAATGTGCGCTTCAATTTTGAGATCCGACAATTCGTCCCGGAGACGCTGATTTTCAATGCGCAAGGCCTCCCGTTCTTGCTCTCCGTTTTTAATCTCCTCTTCGAGCAGAACACCCCGTTCTATGGACACGTTGTACTTTGATTCTAGATCCTCTAAAGACGATGTTGTGTTGCGCGCTTGCCGCTCAAAATCATCATTTGCCACCTCGATATCCCTGAGCTTCAGCTGCAAAGTTCGATTGCCGTCTCGTAGCGTTGTAATCTCCTTTTGAAGGGTGCCTTGCGCAGAGTTCGCTTCCGTCTTTGCTTGTTTATATTTCGCCTGTACAAAGGTTAGCAACACCGCAAAACGCCTGCTACATACAACAACAACAAAACTATCCACTTGCCTTCCATTCCTCTGCTTCATATCCCGCACTTTCTAATTTTTCCTTCAACTTCCTCTCCCTCCTCTCCGAGGCCTCAATATCCTTCTCTAGCTCAGTCTCTAGCTCCCGACTGGAAGACTGGAAGTCCGCCAGTTCAGCTTCCAGCTGTTCATACTGTTTTTTATAGTAGGCAATAGCATCTTGAGCGGACGTGGAAGCATTTGGTGGTGAGGAGGGAGGTTCATCAGGCAAAGGCATGCTCGTTGCCTAGCGGACTCCTAGGACGCGGGAGGCGCAGATTGACGTAGCTGGGGGTTGTATGTAGCCTTGTGGATAATGAATGCGCAAATGTGACAAGAACCGCCCAGGCTCTCAGGATCCAATCACGATTGTCGCAGGATTACTCGTCTGTTGAGTCTTGCGGAAATATGTGCCAGCACCAAGGGGGAGGGGGTCCTGAAACGGATGGACCAAGATATTGACCTTAAAAACAGGTATATCTCCGGGGTCACTGTCGCGAAGCGCGCGAAAAGCAATAAAGAATATAACTTACCTTTGGGGCTTACCGAAACCCCGTCAACTGTCGTCGATAGTCGGCTACCGTGATCGATGTCGCTGCTGGCCGTTGATGATGTCGTCGTCGTCGTTGTTATGGGGTGTTGATTGTTTGCAACCCCATGATTACATAATCTGTCTCAGGGGATCCATGACAACGCACGCTAGTCCATAAATAGAAAACTCGAGGAAGTTCCAAGGTTCCAAGGTTTCACGCTAGACCAGAACTGGCCACGATTAATTGGTCACCTGACCACTGTTCGCTCTCCCGAGGTCATCGCCCGCAAACCCATCGCGACGTGCACATATCAGACTTCTCCGCAGAAGCGCACCAACTCCACGCCGTTGCAGTTAGTAGTATCTCGGTATGTTCACCGGCTATCCCATGCTTGTTATTTCTCTATTTTCTTGGTATTTCTGTTCCGCTATGTCTGGCATTTAGCCCTAGAGCTTCCCATTGCCTCCTACCTCCCTTTAAGCCTGTGCCCATTGCCCCAGCCTCCTTATTATGTCCACGCACACTAATCCTCAGGCTGGCTATCTTATATATCTTTGCTGCCACGCACTTGATTCCACTTTCTGTTTACCTCCATTGTTTCTTTACGATCCTGGCTCCAGAAGAATTTGATCATGGAATTATTACTAACGTCGCGTGGATGGCAGTTGCCCTGCTGGCTCCGCCAGATTCCGATATCATGGCCGACTCATCAGACTTGAATCTCGATGCTCCCAGCGACCTTCAGGATCTCCCTGACTTGTCTATGGAGCTTATACCTCCCCAAGAAGGGACATATCCTGATAGAGCCTCCTTGCTCGCCGCTGTGCAGGCACACGGTAAAGCGCATGGCTATAACATTGTTGTGAAGTCATCTAGTACACCTACGGAGAAAAAACCAGGCAGAGTCGCAAAAGTGTGGTTGCGATGCGATCGCGGTGGCCAGTACAGACCCAGAAATGGGCTCACTGAAGAAACGCGGAAACGGAGGCGGACCTCGCGACTAATGGACTGTCCCTTCATGCTCGTCGCTGCGGGACATCCAGGTATCTGGACACTGACAGTTTTAAACCCTACGCATAATCACGGGCCGATAGTGGAAAAGCCCCGGCAGAACCCTCATCCTAAGGCGAAAAAGGGCCAAGTTACGGCCATTCCATATGACTGGCCTCATGATGCGACATTTACTCCATTTACAACTGCGCTTGTGATGATTGATATGCAACGTGATTGTAGGTTTCTTAATTCCAAGTACTTATATACATGAAACAATAATCTGACAGCGATATCACACCCAGTTTGTTCACCAGGCGGATATATGGCGTACCAGGGGTATGACATCACGCCAGCACAACACCTTATTCCCAAGTTACAGCGATTGCTTGATGCATTCCGCTCAGCCGGTTTTCCTGTGTACCATACGCGTGAAGGTATATATTTTCATCTGCAGCATTTGAGTGCTTAATACGGCCCACTTACCATATATATACAGGCCACCGTTCTGATCTCTCAAGCGTATCCAGCCGGGAAAGCTTCCGCTCAAAAAACAATCCTTCCGGCATGGGTATAGGTTCAGATGGACCCCTGGGTCGACTACTTATCCGCGGAGAGCCAGGACATGACATTATCCCAGAACTATACCCTACCATGGGCGAACCCATTATCGACAAACCAGGCAAGGGGGCGTTCACATACACCGATTTTGAACTACTGCTGCGGAATAAAGGTATCAAAAACCTTGTTCTTGCAGGTGTTACCACGGATGGTTGCGTTTCCACCACCATGAGAGAGGCAAATGACAGGGGCTTCGACTGTATCCTTCTCGACGATGGCACGTCTGCGGCTGACCCCTCCCTTCATATGAGCGCTGTTGACTCCGTGAAGATGGAAGGGGGTATTTTTGGAGCGACCACGAAGCTCGAGGAAATGGTACAGGCCGTTGAGAACTTCAAAGCTGTAACTGTGAAAAAGCTTGCTCCGCAAATGTCGGGTATTGCCCCATGAAGAAGAAGAAGAAGAAGAAGAAGAAGATGCAAACGGAAGATTTTGCGTGTGAACTCTTTTACTGGAGCATATTCGCTCCTTTTTGAATCTGCGCCTGCAGCTTTAGCGTGTATTTGGGAACTGGCGTTATCAAGGCGCCGTTCTTACCTTTTTATCTTTCCATTTTTGTTTGTTCTTGTGGAGCGGATAATTTGCTTTGTTGGGTAGTTCCATCGTTTTCGGAATATTCAGAATTGGTTCGTTATTGGTTTGTCGGTGTCCCCAGGAACTCTTCCAGCCTTGTCTTTCTCAGAGTGTCAGATTCTTTTTAATATATACTTCGTTATCCAGAAGCCGTCTCTGGCTTTATTTATTTATTTATTTACACTTTAGCTGGTACATTCTTGCCTTTCCCTTTTCCGTCTTGGGCTTTTTGAGGCGCCGTTCTATGTCATGTACCAGACAACACCTTGAACAGTAGTTCGCGGTTAGAGGGCTTATGTGGCTATTGTTTGATCAAGTTAGTTATTCCCCCTAGTGTAGCCGGCTAGGAGCAATGGGAATGGCTATCTGAAACTTTATCATCAAAAGTAGATGGCTTGGGTATCATAAAACAAATATAACTATCGACGCGTAAACCAAACATCCGCCACCTTCCAATCCTCGACACATTTTCTCCTCAATTAAAGACGATATTCTATATGCCCCTCCTTATTAAAAACAAAAAAATCGGAGACTCCCTAAAGCCAACCCACGCCACCCCAAGAGACAAATACAAGAAGAATACTGAAAGTAACTCCAACACCCCCCCTCTAAAACTTAAGAAAGGCATAAAAATAAGGGGAGAGACAGAAATAAAAAGAAAGAAGAAACATCCAATCACAACCACTTCCTCCCCGCCGCCGCCACTCTCCCCCTAAAGACTGGACTCGTAATCTCCATCCCCCGCCTATAAAACGGACTCATCACCGTCTTCACCCAGTTCTCATATACTTCATTCATGAACTGTCGGATGGCCTCCTCCGTCTGTGGCGAGGTGGGGTTATTTGCTATCGACGAGGAGGAGGCGCGTGACGGCGTCGTGGAGACTGCAGAGGCGGAAAGCGGACTGGGTGTGCCCCCTACTCCTGTTGTTGAGGATGATGGGGGTTGCGGGGGCTGGTGGAGGAGGAGGAAGCGGGCGCCTGAGCCTGTGAGGAAGGCGGAGACATAGGCGGAGGTCGGGGGATAGGTGTCAATGTGTTTCAGGTACCTGGGATAGAGTTAACCGGGTTGCGCGTTAGGGTTTTCTCTCTCTCTCTCTCTATGTGTTATATACATAAGGAGCGGAGTGGGGGCACATGCGCGGAATGCGACATGAGATTTTGCCCCCAAGGTGATTTTATGTTTGCGATTTTGTTACGTACATAGCGCCATTTGACCATTGGAGCTCCTCGACGATGTCTAGACTGGCATGGACTATGAATTGGTTCATGTGTGGGGCATTGTCCGGGAAGCGGAAGCGGGCTACGCCATCTCCGCCCGCCTTTGACGTGCCAAAGGAGTGGCTGAAGAGGGGGACGTCCGTGGGGGAGAGGATTGTAAAGTAGTATGACATTGCTTAGTGTTTTATTGTTTAAATTCTTGACGTAGTGAGTGTATGAGGTTTGGATGCAGGGAGGTATCTGCTTCTCGAGTTAGCGGGTGTGAAGGGCGGGAGTTTCTTGATTGTTCTCCGAAGTAAATATGCGGACAATTTGGGTTGAGGGAGGAAAGTCATGTGATCTGGGGACATCTCCAGGGCTCTAGTTCGATAGATTCTATAGGAATTCCTCAGACATACAACAAACAAAACCACATACAGGACTGGTCCAATCTATCCTCTGGGATATCAATTTAACATTACTCCCATCCTACAACTCTCACAATGTCGCGCCCAACTCTCTCCTACGGCCTCAACCTCCCAAACAAGAAACCCCAAACCCTCTCCCTCCCCAAGGCCAACACCAACACGAACAACCCGCAAAAGCGCAAAAAGACAATCTTCGACTCAGATTCCGAAGACGACGACGCCCAAAAAGAAGGCAACAGCTCCGTAGAAATCTCCGCCATAGGTGGCCTCAACGACAATGACGACGACGGACCCCCCTCCAAAAGACCCGCCACCTCCAAACGAAAAAACCCACCTACCCAGATAAACAACTACACAAACCTCTCCAGCCTCCACAGCAGCAAAAAACACGCCCAAACTGCCGAATCCCTCGACTCATCCATCTACGACTACGATGCCGTCTACGACTCCCTCCACGCCAAACCATCCTCCACCACCACGGCCTCAGCTGCCAAAGAAGCCTCAACACCCAAATACATGACCGCGCTCCTCCGCAGCGCAGAGATCCGCAAGCGCGACCAGTTGCGCGCGCGCGATAAACAGCTCCAGCGCGAGCGCGAGGCGGAAGGCGAGGAGTATGCTGATAAAGAGAAGTTTGTGACCGCGGCATATAAGGCGCAGCAGGAGGAGGCGAGGCGGATAGAGGCGGAGGAGGCGGAGAAGGAGAGAGAGGAAGAGGAGAGGAGGAAGAAAGGGGGTGGGATGGTGGGATTTTATAAGAATATGCTTGAGAGGGATGAGAAGAAGCATGGCGAGATGGTTAGGGCGGCGGAGGAGGCGGCTAGGAAGCGTCCAGTGGAGATGGAGGAGGAAGCGGCGAAGAAGGCGAAGACGAAGGAGAAGGAGGAGGAGAGGGAGGAAGGGGAGAAGAGCGAGGCGCAGATTGCAGCGGAGTTGAATGCGCGCGGCGCGAATATTATCCTCAATGATGAGGGCCAGGTTGTTGATAAGCGACAGCTCCTTACGGCTGGGTTAAATGTTGCGCAGAAGCCTAGTAAGGCGAAAGTGGTGCCTGAGGGTACGGGGAAGGCGGCTGGTTCCGCTGGGTGGGGTGCGGAGGCGAGACGGAGGGGTGTGGATGTTGCTGGATCAGGGCGTTCAGGTCAGCGGGCGAGACAGACGGAGATGTTGGCTGCGCAGTTGGAGGAGAGGATGCGGAAGGAAGAGGAGGAGAAGGAGGCGAAGGCTAAGGAGTTGGCGGAGAAGATTAGGAGTTCGAAGACGACGAGTGATGTGCAGAGTGCGCGGGAGCGCTATCTTGCTAGGAAGAGGGAGAAGGAGAAAGAGGGAGCGCAGGCGAAGTAGATTTTGTAGATAGATGGATTACGGAATATTGCTGGTCAATGGCAAAGAGATTGGGGGTATCTTGTTTGCTATACGCACATACGGAGTTTTTAAACATGTAATATTATCAATGACTGCCACTGGAAAATGCATGAGTTGATTTTGCACTACTTTTTCTTGCATATGACGGTCATCATTGCATGCATTTATTTGATATCCTAGCTAATCTAATTCATATATTCATTCCATGAAGCATCATTAAGAATAGCAAGCCCGAAAGTAAATTTCGAAAAGGAAAAATGAAAATGAACAAATATGAATATGAAGAGAACAAAAGACGCTGCTGAACATGAAGCTCAAATGCCTGCCAACCAAGTCTAGAAAATCGACATGTCTCTAAACCCAATGATCCAACAATGCCAAACAGAACAATGATGCAATTTATGATCAGTAAGTCGAACGATAAATGGTACGCGAAGCAAAGCAAATAAATAAACAAAAATGATAAAAGGATCATGAACCACGTCTCCCAACGGCGAGGAGAAACCGGCCCCTGACGCTCTTTGCTCTTCTGGTCTTTACCTCTTATTCCGTTAACGCGAAACTGAACCCCAAAATCCCCATTCCTAAAATTGCGAATCCAATACAGAGCGATCTATTATGCGACAGCACTAACCCCTCAGAAAAGAGCTGTAGGGAAACACTCGTCATCACGCCCGCTGTCGCGGCAAACATGCCTCCATAAACAGCCCAGGATAGGTTATCGGTATCAGCAGCAGCACCGTTACTACCACCACCAGCTGCCTTTCCGGCGCCCCATATCCACAAGGCTGCGATTCCGGCTCCGGCTGGTTGGCTCACGCCGCCTAGCAAGCTGGACCAGAGCATGGCTTTCAATTTCGAATTGAGGGCAAGGTAGAGAGGAAGAGCCATTGCGAATCCCTCTGTGATGTTGTGGATGAAGAGAGCCATGAAGACTGAGAATCCTAGAGTTGGATTTGCGTGGTTTGTTGCGTAGGTGATGAAGCCCTCGGGGAGCTTGTGGAGGGCGATGGCTAATGATGTTTGAAGACCGATGACTAGGAATGCGTTTTGGGGGACGTGGTGGTGGTGAGTGACTGTATCTGAAGAGTGGGGTGGTAGGGCTTGGTCGTCAACGTAGCCACCAAGGTCATGGATACCTAGGGATGTAATTCCGTCTCTTGAAACGGCCCTTGATTGGTGGATGTCTGATACGGAGCGTGAGAGAGGTTGGGCATTTGAAGCACCATCCGCTGCTTCGAGGGCTTGCGGGCTCATAATACTATCTCGGGAGGTCATATGTTTCATATTCCTCTGAGCCATAATTTTGGTGCACTCCTTTCCACACGCGTGCGATATGCCATAGCAGGGACCGTCTTGGTCGCAGAAGGGCTTGTTCCCACCGACAAGAGAGGTAATTTGACGCTTTAAACGGGAGGTGAGCGGTAAGCCTGAGGATGGAACTAATGTTTTCGAGGCCTGCGTCTCGTGGGTGGAGGATTGTGTTGATAGGTTCCCGGATAGGGCGTCGCGGGGTAACAATGACGTATGTTCAGTTGCAGTAGTGGTCGGCGGTGACTTTAACCCTGGATTATGCTCAGCATGGTGATGACGATGCTCTTCGATAATCCCGTTTCCCGCTTCATGCCCCTTAATAGTGTGCTCATGCGTGTGCATACAGTCAACCACATGGGACGGGATATGACGATGGATGAAGGAGGAAACGAGCTGTATGATAACAACCCCAGCCAAAAAGAGCCCGATCAAGGCGGAGGCAGCAGCGCTAGGAGAGAGTCCAGCTTTAATAAGATAAGCTTTGGACGTCGGTAGCATGCTATAGAGAGAGGTGAAAAGCTGCCATGCTTGTCAGTCGTTCGTCGGAGTATTAACTTGACTCTCGCGTTTATACTCACCAAAACTCCGGCGCTCAAACTCAGCGAAGAGGCCAGAAATACATTGCTATCTGCGATCTTGAAGTTCTTAAACCCAAAGCAGGTCCTCGCAATGACATCCACACAGATAATGCTCGACCCAAGCACGCACGCTATGTGGGTCTTGGGTTAGCAACCAGATATTACCTGGGAACGGTAAGCTTCGGGAAGTACCTACCAGCACCACTGACACAACTCATAATCCATCCCCGGGTATCATTATCCAAACCCATACTGATGGTATGGATATGTAGGATAGGCTTGGAAACAGCTTTGTCAGGCCGCTCGCTACGTATACCCCAAGGACCCCAGCTCGCAGTAAGTAAGGTTTAGAACGGAGACACAACTCATGGGCTGAAGAATTGCAAAGAGTGTCGGAGCGAAAATATATCTAAGACAGAAGTTATATATATATATATATATATGCAGCAGCGAATATTCCGTATATATAGCAAAGTTGTGTGTGTATGTATCGGCGTAGATAAGAGTGTCGGCGTACATAGTTGAGGCTCTTTCCCTGATTTCATCGCTGGCAGAGCGGAGTCAGATTATTACCCGAATAGACATAGCGCTGTCCCCAAGGTACTTTATTTTTCGCTGTAACGCAGGTACCATTGCTTGGTCAGCAGTACTACTTCAAGTCACGTGTGTCGCTGGCAAATAACGCGTCATAATTGGCCAGAGCTTATTTTGACGTCTGTTCAACTTCTGATTGGCTTATGTCAACTGTTCGGCTCCTGATGACCCCTGTCTTTTACCCGATGCGGAAACATCACCAGAGTCGTTGAATTTGAATTTTGAGAATCCGAAGACAAGAGAAAATAAACGTGGCATCGCCTTCACTTATTAGCTGAGCTGGAAGAGGTTGCTCACTCTTCGCTCGTTGTGTCATTGCTCTCTTTTCCTCTTTTGTCACTCGTTCTCTGTCTTTGGCTGGACGGGAGAAAAAAAATACATAATAAATACATCATGTCCAAGGCTACATTCGCTGTTATAGCCGCTGCCAGCGCAGCTACCGGAGCTGGTGTCACTGCCTTCATATACTCCTCCAAGAACCGCCAGCAGCAGTTAGGCGTCAATACTCCCTCCACCACCCGTCTTTCATCTCCAACAACCACAACAACAACCACAACAACAACAACTTCATTCCCGGCACCACAACCCCAATCCCCCGCACTCGCACCATCCCGCGCTACAACATCCCCAGTCGACCCAGCCGGCCTATTCCAATATGGCTTCCCCGGCCCAGTCGCAGACGCAGTAACCAGCCTCCCCCTCGCTAGCGCCTTCGACCGACGAACTCGCAACCCTTCCTGGGTCGCCGAACACATCACCCCCGAATCCGTCGCCCAAAAGAACGCAGACCGCAAACAGAGCACCTTCTACGAAGAGCAAGCCATCCCACAAGCCTTCCGCGCCCGCCTAAGCGATTACTTCCGCTCCGGCTATGACCGCGGCCACCAAGTGCCAGCCGCAGACGCCAAATGGAGCCAGGATGCCATGGACGCAACCTTCTCCCTAGCAAATATGTGCCCGCAGGTCGGCGAGGGGTTCAATCGCGACTACTGGGCGCATTTCGAGGATTTCTGCCGCAGGCTGACGAAGGTGTATCCCTCTGTGAGAATCGTTACGGGTCCCTTATATCTGCCCAAGCGGGATCCGGCGGATGGGAAGTGGAAAGTTACCTATGAGGTTATCGGGAACCCGCCAAATGTCGCTGTGCCCACACACTTTTTCAAGGTTATCTTGGCGGAGGATGGGTCTACGGGCGGGAAGGTTAGCTTGGGCGCCTTCGTCCTGCCCAATGCGCGCATTCCGAATGAGAAGAGTCTGAGGGACTTTGAGGTCCCGTTGGAGGCCGTGGAGAGGGCTAGTGGTTTGGAATTCGCGTCGCAGCTTCCTGCGGATCGGAGAAAAGCGCTGTGCAAGGAGGTCAAGTGTGAGATCCTCGTCAGGCAATTCGCGCAAAACAGCAATAATAAGGCAATCCGCTCGCCTTGAATGTTGTATCTCTTTTTTTCATCTCTGGGTTTTCATTCAATGGGGTATGTGTAAGACGGGACGGAATTTAATATAGAGCGTTATTTTCAAGTATTTGGGCCTCTTTTCGGGCTATTATTGCAGCTTTGAGCGTGCATATATAATATAATATTATAGTACAATTCTTCATAACCCCCGCCTAGTCTATATATTCGACCAGCCCGGAACAATGCAAAAATGTATAATACATATAGAAAATAGCCTAGAATAAAAAGAGGAGCCCCTCCCTAGATATTAGCACTGGAAAGCCGTTCCAGCCTTCTTCGCCATATTCGCACCTCCACCAGCGAAACCCGTCCCTTCGCTATTAATCGTGACCAAGCCAGGTCGGACTTTGCCCTTGTCTTTATCCTTGTTTCCCTTCCGCTCCGTAACGTCTGTCTCGCAGACAAAGCAAAGTACCCTGCCATGCATTTCCTTATCTTTCGCATCTGTAGCATGCGGATCTGGATTTTGATGTGGCGTCATGAATTTGTCCACGCATGGTTTACAGATTACATGTCCACATGGTTTTGTTACTTTTTATCATTTACCTCTGATTAGTGGAATTCGATATGATAATAATAAAATGTATGAATGTCGAGAAAGGGGAAAGGAAAAAAAAACGTACATATAGCTTTCACGCCATTGCTTAACCCCTTTTTACAGCTTGGGCATATCCGTATCGTTTCTCCGGATTGGTCATCTTTATCCTCCGTGAAATTGACAGTAACAAGCCCCTTCAATGAATAGCTATGCTTGTTTTCGGGCGTGGAGGCGGGGCATAACGGTGTCAGCTTGATTGGTTTTCCGTCTTGCGGACCGCTCGACGTGGACGGCGTTAGTGAAGGAACCCAGAAGGAAGGAAGCTGAGACTTTGACGATTCACTCTAATGAAATCGAAGGACAATGGATAATCTGTTTAGCAATCGCCGTAAAAAATTCTCCTCCTTACGCTTCAACGACCCGCCAGGGGGTGGGGTGGGGAGTATCTCACCCGCTCTCTCTCAATCTTCTTCCGAATCTTCTCTCTCTCCTCCTGCGCAATATTCCTCATAGTCTTTTCATCCAGCTCAAACCCTTTCCTCCTCTTCCTCGCCAACTCCCCATTGGGACTTGCATCTCCCCCATCGCCACCGCCACCCCTATCCCGATCTGTATCCAGTTTCCGCTTCCTTTCTTCCAAGCCCATGCTAACCATTTCAAATTCTCTCAATTCCCGCTCGCGCGCCTCCTCAGCTAACCGGCCTTCTCCTTCTTCTTTATCCTGCTCCGCTAGCTCCCGCTCTTTCTCTAACCGCTTAATCTCTTTGCGTTGGGCGAGGAGATCGTTCACGGCGCATTCGCGACAAAATATGTCTCCATTGGTGGCGCAGGCGACGACGGGGGCGCGGGCTGGGAGAAGACATAGTCGACATGAGGAGAAGAGGAGGAATGATTCTCGGGAAAGGCGTGTGCGCTGGGTTCCCCAGGTGGAGCGGAGGAGGGAGCGTTCGTAGGAGGTGAAGTGTGGGAGGGAGGTGTTGCGTTTGGAATGCGCCATGGCTGGCAGAGGCGATCAAGGGCAGGCCTGGGTTAGACGATTGAGATGGAGAGTATAGTTTTGATTCAAAAGCTTAACATGAGGAGCATTGTAATCGACGTTAAGCTAGGGTTATAATCCAGAAAATGACAGGCAGATGGTTCCAAGGTTGTTATCTTGATTGAAAGAATCCAAAGTTCCCGACTGGCCTTCCAAGGTTGCGGAGCTCAAGGAATGACTAAGCTGCTCTTGCTCTGGGAAAAATGGCTTGAAGCTGTGAATAACAGGAATAATTGGTATTTTTTTAACAGCTTATTTCTCTACGTTTTTTGTGTGTATTGTTCGAATCACAAGAACTCGACTGAAACCTTTAACAATCAATTGGTCTTTTCTACTGTAAATAAAATTTGTTGATGTGAATGGTTTTCTTCCTTGTTGGCCTCCCCTGGGCGTGGAATTTAACAAGGCACTATGATTTAACTAGCCCACTACCCTAAAACGCCACTTTCTGTACAATTGCAATTGCAGACGGCGCACTTCTCTGCAGCTTGATGAAACATATCAAGAATACCTGAGCAGTCACTCAGGGCACACCGTTTTCAATGCTCCTCTGAGCTCAATTTCTACCTGATGTAAAGCCAGTTGCATATCGGGTTGTTTTTCTAGCCTAAACCGCTCAAATGCCTTGGACCATCCATTGCTCGAATATATATTATTGACTACCCTGGCGATCCTAAAGGATTGATACCCTTTGCCCGTGGTTTTCCTATATTGCTATATAGGAAGGGTTTCATAATTGAGGATACTACATTAAGTTGCATATACGGCAGATACGCCAGATGGTAGATGGGTCCATTTCTAGAATCCATGGATATCCGCTATCTCATAGCCGCTGCTGAACGGAGCACTGCCGTTTCATAGAGAGTGCTGACAACCCCGAATAAGTCATTAATTACGTGGATCAAACCGGACACCCCATAGTACTTAGCGCTAGATCCCCCGCCAATGGGCCAAATGTGCTCTTCCCGGCCAAATTACTGTGTAACTATTTTAACTTTGGAAGGATTAAATCCATGAATGCAGTTTGGAGGGACCTCAGCTTTGGCAAGGTTATTTTAGCTCCTTGAAAGGGGAGGATCTTCTTCTTAGTGTGTCTTCCCCAGCCGCCGAGTGTCATCGGAAAGGCCAGCGGAAATGAGAGGTGGAGGAGGACGGGCATATATTGCTGACGTGAGGCACGTGGAACCTCAACTTCAGCTTCCAGCGTTGGTTTACCAAATAAAAATAAATGTCTCTACATAGGACACAAGCTGACCAAGACTTTCCCATAGAGAAGTTGAATTCATTCGGAATCGCATCAAAAGTCCCATTCATGGAACCCTTAAGCCGTGTATACAAATATTGGCGACGATGGATCTATCGGGCTGCCCTTGTTCTTTACGTTTTAATGGGCAGCTATCTGTTTTGGCGGAGTCATGACTCTACACATGATAAAGGATGGAAACCCAACGGCGCCTTCGATATTCTTCCCCCTTCCCCATCTCCATCGGAGGAGCCTGAGTGCCCCTCGATTCCGGGTCTAAATGATATTCACGTTGTCTTGAAGACCGGCGCGACTGAAGCCTTGAAAAAACTTCCCGTCCACTCCAACACCACCTTACGGTGCATCCCTTACTTCACCATATTTTCCGACTATAAAGAAGATATCGCTGGGTTCCATACCCTTGATGTCCTTCGAGGAGTTGATGACGAGATCAAAAATACACATCCCGAATTCGAACTATATACCAGCCTGCGTGATTCAGGGAGGGACGCCTTGTCGGCATGGAATGTGACAGACGATAAGAGTACCCCTGTCGGAAAGCCAAACAACCCAGGTTGGGTCCTGGACAAATGGAAGTTCCTCCCCATGATGCATGAGACCCTCAAAGCCCGAAAGAGTGCCAAATGGTATGTCTTCATGGAGGCGGACACGTATATCATCTGGCCGAATTTACTCGCGTGGCTGGGCCAACTCAACGCGAATGAACTGTATTACCTAGGCAGCCCGGTGCAGATGGGCCCATTGCTTTTCGCTCACGGAGGATCAGCGTTCGTTCTCTCACATGCGGCGCTGAAACGGGTCACAAAATTCCATTCCACGCGCGTGAAGGAATGGGATGAGTTTACCCATCAGCAGTGGGCGGGTGACGGCGTGCTGGGGAAGGCGTTACAGGACGCGGGGGTTGAGCTTCATGGGTCCTGGCCCATGCTGCAGGGTGAGAGGCCATGGACCTTTGATTATCAGTCGACCGGATTTGGAAAAAGCCCCTGGTGCTATCCTCCTGTAGCCTACCACCATATGACTCCGGATGATATCCAGGCGGTTTGGGATTTTGAGAATAATTGGCGCAGGGAGGTATGTTATGTTTTTGATAGTAGGGTTCAATGAAGTGGATTTAGCTTCGACGCTGACTGGTGTTGTAACAAAACAAACAGAATGGAAATAAGTTCATCTTGCATAGTGATGTGTTTCAAAAGCTCGTCGAGCCGCGATTCAGCAAGCCCGGACAAGACTGGGACAACAACTCACCTGATCCCATCAAGGAGGTTCAAAGCGCTACAGATTGTGCGGCACAGTGCGCGGATGATGCGGAATGCTTTCAGTACTCCTACGAACTGGAAAGTTGCCGGACTTCGAAGTCGGCTAAAGGAGGTGTCAGAAAACCCGGAGTTGTTTCGGGCTGGATGGCCGAAAGGATTAATCACAAGGTGGCGCAACTAGGTTCATGTAAGAAGATAGAATGGATTCGCCCACACTGATTGTAAATCGCTTATCTGGATGACCAAACTGCTAAGTGATTTCCATGGGAGTGCAGAGCCCAAATTATAGCAGATAAAAAAAATATTTGATTGTACATGTACATGTATATATAATAATGAGGAATGAAATTAACAAAGTGACTGACAAATGTTAGTCATGATATCCATCTTGTAGATTAGATTATCCTAGTAGAGAGCTTAGGTTCTACATAATTTTAAATCATTCAAAACTGTACGGACCACGGATCCGTAGAGCGAAGCAAAATTGCATTGAGAAAAAACAGACATAGTCGCCATCCATGTATATCAGCTACGCCACGGCCAGTCTGCCTGTGGAGATGGGGCCCAGAAAGGGGCAAACAGACAGCAAAAATGAGACAAGAGAGTCCCGAGAAGAGAAAGAAAATAGAGATGTTGAGAAGAAATCCCAACAGCAGAACAGGAGCTGACTGCACTAGCCCCAGCAAGGATGCTGCCTGTGGCTTTGTCAAGATCCATCTAAGCGCTGACTTAGCCTCTGACATTGCTGAGTTTTGTAAGTTTGAAGGATTGAAGGATGTCCCGTGTCTAGGGTTCTCATCCCTAGGGTATAAGATCGGCGACTTTGCTTCAGCCTTGCCATATATAGTGTCTTTGTTTTTTTTGTTTTTTTTTGGATCATCGAAACTCTGAGCAGCCCCTCTACACCCCGATCTTGGTTCAATCGAAAAGGGCATTTCGACTACACCCAATGATAATGCAAGCAGTTTGCAAAGGTATCCGTCTGATCGCTATGTAGTATGTGGGTACGGGATGCTCCATTCGTGGGTGAAGAGTACAGGCATTTCGACTACCAAGGCGAAGCACTCATGCAGCTGCTCGGAGGCATGGGGAAACATGTTCACCCCCCCGTATAGTGTTCAACAAATCAGATCCCCAAAGTAACTGGGTTTTTGAAACAATTAACTAGTTATTTCAGCTTGCTCAAGAACTCCAAGAAATATAAGGGCAGTGCGGCTGGGAAGATTGCTGGATTATTATTTCTCCGAATAACTCCAGCAAACAAGGACCAGCTAAAAATAGATCATAACGGCTAACCGTGATCGTCATTTCTCCTCGTCTTCGCGAGCGCGGGAGCGCAGCAGTTTGTTTCGAAACACGAAGGTTATGAGATCTACTATGAGGAACAATAAATCCTCTGTTGGCTCGGCTTTGCTGCGGCCCGACATTGACAACAATTCATGCAATGAACACGAGTCTAACGGAGCAGCTCGAATCCGGGGTCACGCCAATGGGGTGTATTGCCATCGAAATAATCGGTTTCATGGAGGTAGAGATGGCTTGAAGAAGGTGTTTCCGTGTTATGCATGAAGATCAGTTCAAGCCATGGAGTCATACGAGATCTTAGCCCCTTTCTTTCCAAAGAAGAGCTAATAGCGCTCTCTTTCTCTTGGTATATGTTATTGCTGCCAATGGGCACCGCAACCAGCATCATGCTATCTAGCCTACTAATGTTTGTTGCAACTCAAGATTGTCAGTTATGGACTAGCAACTGGCATACAATGCTATTGCATCCTGGCTGCTCAGCACCATCGTATATGATTTGGTGGCTATGGCAAATATCGTCACGTCCTGTTTGAGAGAAATACCCAAACGACAACCCCTCATCTTGAGGTTCAACTTTCTTGCCTCTCGTATGGTGACTGCCGGCGACGGACGTTGATTGGATTGTGTCTGATTTCAGGAGAATATGCGACGCAGCCTGCCGGGGAAGTCAACGGCATCGCACTGCGGACGAGGAGGATATTCGTATTTCCGATGCAGGCGAGAGCATCAACGACTTTGCAGCTCGTATGGCACAGGGTCTTGATGGCTTCTGTGATATTTTTTGGAACGCAAGCAGAAAACTGAAGGCTCGAAAAAAGCATATAAACCCATTGAAATTCCCCCTTCAATCGGTTTTTTTTCCTCCATCATCAACAGCAACATCAACATCAGCAGCAAAGACAAAGCAAAAGCAAGAGCATTCAAACAAACAGACTCTCCAAAATCTTCCACAAGTCCCTTTTATAAACCTCTATTTTTCAATCTTCCCCCAACCCAAAACCGAAATCCCCCAGCCAAAATGCGCTTTTCCGCTATCTTCGCTATCATCTCTGCCTTGAGCATGACCGCTCTGGCTATGCCCGCTCCCACCCCCGAGGATTTCAGCATTGCTGAGGCAGCTGCCGACCTCGCTGCGCGAAATGCTCCAGCTGACGCTATCCCGGATGACTTCGCCGGTGACCTTGCTGGGATGGACGACGACGATGATGATGATTATGAGAACTCCGTTGGTAGGCTTCAAAAGAGAGGTTGGGGCTGCACCATCTTTGGTGGAAATGATTCTCGATGCCACAGGTGAGTTTCCATTCCTTTTTCTCCCGTGCTCCTTAATGAAAGATACCGGGCTAATCCAGCGGTTTATTAGGCACTGCAAGAGCATTAGGGGTTATAGAGGTGGCTACTGCAAGCTCGGAGGTATCTGCAAGTGCTACTAGAGTAGGTACGTTCCACTTTGGACTCGAAATGAAGCAAATTTAATACTAATGATGTTATAGCTAGTTTCCATACCACCAGCCCGCGCTCATGATGAACGAAGCTGAGAGAACCATGGCCGGTTTCCAGAAAAAAGAAAAACGGGCAGGATCTGCTGCATCGGATAGATTTTTCTTCTTTACTTTTCTCTCATAACAATCATATACTTTCCTATCATTTCATCATGTTCTGCATAACTTGGCTTGTATAATCCAACTCGCGTTGCATGGCAGCGATTTCCTTTTCCCTTTCTCGATTTCTAGTTTCCATATGCCTGTCTTTTCTGCCTCCTATCTTACTTTTTATGCAATCTCTCAGCCAAAGTTTCTATATTTGATTGTTTTGTTCTGCACTCGTTGAATATTTCCTATGGCATTCTGTTCAGCTATAGAGTGGAGTAGTTGGGACGAAACTGGACTCGAAGCTTCCCCAACAACTTTTGTGGCAAGTCTACCCGGTCATAGCTCGACAGACATTACTCTTGTTACAATGAAATTACTTCTTTTGCCTGGTTTCTACAACTAGCTTCTTTTTAACATTATATTTATAAACTTGCATGACAAACAGCAACGATGGGGCTTGTAGCGAGACAACTCCTGAGGCGATAGGTAAACATCCGGCTACAGACAGTATGGTTTGAAGAGCTCGCACCATATGGCTCATCGCTGGCTTCGATCCTGAAATATAAATTTGTACGTGGCTGCTAAAGGTGCTGTAGAAGTGAGGCGTAGAAGGCTCGGAGGCCGAGTTGGTCCGTGCGTAGTGGATCGGCATGCCGATTTTCGCTGGGTAAGTTGATCCAACCTCATTTCAAAATCAACAAAGGCACATCGCGCCTATATTGTATGGAAAGAAGACTTGGACATTCATCTGTTGCACCGTCTGTACTGGATTTTTAGTCTGGTATCTCCAAAATCATCTATGGGGCAGTCTTTATTCACTTTATCCCACACACCCAGCTCCTCAACACATGCACTGGCACAACCCCTTGATGTCACTTTTATCCTAAAGGGGCTTGTCACAGCTAATAAGCCCATTCCTCTACCTTTAGAGCATGCTTACAACTACCTCACAAGATCCAGGCCACTGGAGATTTTGCTTTACTGCGTGGGGATAGACATCGTTGGCGTTGCTTGAATAACCATTCAAGCTGGGCTCTATTGAATTTTTGCCGCGGTTTCTTGAGCCAATGACCCATTATTCTCAGTGCAGTGTAACTGTCCTGGTGAGAACTGCTACAGCCGCGGCAACAGCCAAGCCATGCTATTCCATATGTAGTTAGCTAATATTAAATTAATTCAGATTAATTCAGATTTAATCCAGCTGATATCATTCTCAAAGTAGACTAGTGTAGATCTTGATTTAATATATTGATATCTCATCTTCAAATCTTCTCTTCTTCTCTTTCTTTTCTATAACTAATTAAGTAATCATTATAAGTTATTCTTTCATATTTTTCAGAATTTTTAAAAAGTCTCTTATATCTTGTTTTTTCAGAGCTGTTGCTTCTCATTTTTTCAGAGTTTATTATAAAAGAATATCTCATTTTTTCAGAGCTTTGCTTCTTGTTTTTTCAGAGCTGTTACTTCTTGTTTTTTCAGAGTTTATTATAAAAGAGTATTTTATTTTTTCAGAGCTTTGCTTCTTATTTTTTCAGAGTTTATTATAAAAGAGTATTTCATTTTTTCAGAGCTTTACTTCTTATTTTTTCAAAGCTTATTATAAAAGAGTATTTCAGTTTTTCAAAGTTTTTACTTCTTATTTTTTCAAAGCTTACTATGAAAGAGTCTCTTGAGTTTTCAGAGTTTTTACTTCTCATTTTTTCAGAGCTTATTATAAAAGAGTATTTTATTTTTTCAGAGTTTACTATAAAAGAGTCTCTCAGATTTTCAGAGTTTTTATTTCTTACTTTTTCAGAGTTTTACTTCTTATTTTTTCAGAGCTTTACTTTTTATTTTTTCAGAGTTTCTATCTCTGCTCTTCTATCTCTTGATTTCTCTGAAATTTTATCTTCTTACTGTCTGAATTTCAGAGAAAATTAATTTTTATTTTATAGTTCTCTCTAACTCTGTGATTTCTCTCTTTTTTTCAGTTTCATGACTTCTTTTCTCTGACTCTGTTACTTTCATTTCTCTCTCTGATTATTTATATTATATAAGTTATATTTTACTTTTTTTTCAGAGAAGCTTGATGAACTTTCTTGAATTTTCTAATAAATCTTTAGATAGAAAAATGTCAGATTTCTCTTCTCAAAGATTATAATTAAAACTTTTTTAAAACTCAGACTTATATATACAGAGCTTGAATATTCTGAGAATTTTAACTCTGACTAACTCAATGAATTTATCACAGACTTTAAATCACTGCTCTCTTATAAATTCTAAGTCTTTCATCTCTCAATTCAATCACTCATATCTCTTGATAAATCTGATAACAGAGACACTAGATTTCTCTAATTTATTAAAAGATGCTTCTTCTCTGCTTCAGATCAAGTACTGATATGATAATTTCTCAGATTTACTGAGAAATGATATTTCTTCTCTTCTAATTAAGCATCTTCATAAAAATTAAAGAAAGATTTTCAAAGCTGAGTTCTGTTCTCTCTTCTTCACTTCTGATATATTTCTCTGAATTTCTGAGAAACACTTCTTCTAATTCTCTATTTTTCAAATAAATCTAAAATTAATTTTCTTTATAACTCAACTCTTCAGAGAAAATAAATAAAGAATATTAATTATAACAGATTTACAGAAATACATGACTGAAAAAATGAAAAAAAGAAGATTGATTCAAAGATTGTGATATAATATTCAGAGATATATTAATAGATCTGATTCTTAGAAAAATTAGAAAAGATAGATGTCTTTCTCAGTTTATTCTATTGACAGCTGCTGATGACTGATGAATGATTCTAGTCTGAAAATATTTATAAACAGTTAAAGTGAGTTAATTTACTAGAAATGCATGAAATTCTCTCAGATTTTATAACTAATCTTTTCAGAGTATATTTTTTTAATTAAAAAGACTATTTTCTCTGCTGCTTTATATA